>JADNRY010000439.1:0-48584 GCA_015501585.1 Rhodocollybia butyracea | reverse complement strand
TGTCCGGGCTCAGGTGGTACAAATCGGGGTTACAATCGGCAGGATGGCACAGCAGATACGGCATCTCGAATCCCAGCTTGTCATAACAGGAGATGGGGATTCCTATACACCTCCCCCAACATACATATCTTCATGAAACAACAAAATATAATATGTATTTTCTGGCAGGTTTTGGCTATGATCTTGCAGCTGAGGTTCTCCCCTCAAATTATCATAAATTCAGCCAGGATTTTTTGCGATTTTCCTGTCCAAAAATGACTAGTAGGTCCGTATCTCAGATCGTGTACTCACTATTTAAAACAGTGAGTTGCTGATGATAAATCATAAGATTATCCCATATCCATGTGTGATAGTTGGTTGGAAAGAGTGTGTTCAGAGTAGAAGTTGATAATATTGTACAGAGCTCCAAGGAGCTTATGTATCTACGGTAATTAGAAGTATCTACAAGACTTGTGTATGCTATGTAAGTACAACTAATAAGTTTATACGAAGTTTGTAGCCGAAGTTCCGGAATTCTATAAGATGATGTCAGGGTCAAAGCGTTACATACGACGCTACGTGTATTTACAGCATTAGAGGTGTCAGCGAATTCAGGCTACAGGCTAAGAAATGGTAAGCCTTGTTTCCCATTTCTAGTTTAGATATGAACTCACCGATTGGTAGGATGAATTAGTAGGGAGCTTTTGAACGTCCCTAGTGTTTGTAGTTGCATAGCTGGAATATCATTACCCCAGACACTGCTACATTGGGCATGACCAGGTGTTCAAGCGCATTAATGCCATTACACATGGACCACAGGAGCCGTCGTCGACATGCTGATGCATTGATTATTACAATTATACCAGGTAGCGACTGCCTATCCAACTGCCACGACCACTGCCTCAAAGGCAGTCAGAACTTAACTGCCATGGTTCTTGCCCCGGTGTACCGAAAAGGAAGAAGATGCCGGATATGTGAACACCTTAGCGCCCAGCGATACACAGGTGACCAAACGCGCGTCTTTTTTATCGCGTCCTCACAAAGACGTTCCACTTTCGTCCGAAGTTTTCCAAGGTCCATGACCTCCTTACATTGACAATGGGCGGACAAGCTTTAGCTGAGTGAAACTGGAGAACACATCGAGCTTTTATAGAACAAGACACGGTTATCGCTGGAACAAATTATGTTCAGAGCCCATCTAGACGAACATGAACACTGGTACAGAGCAACACAATATATATGCTTCTTAACTTAAATGGTGTGGTTCGCCAAGGCACAAAATACTTCAAACGTTCTCTGTTGGATCAGCTTCGGTAGAGGGAGCCAAAGCTAGGAATATCAACGGGATTGTGACCGCGTGCCCTCTGGGTGACGAATGAAGGGTAGACCCCCGGTTCATTTGTTACTTATTTAGTCGTTTATTTGGTTAGCTGGCTGAAAGAGTGATTTAAAGATGGAGAAACTCGGACCGAACTTAGTTTTAAGAGACGTGCCGAGCCATGTGAAAATCATTTATACAAGTACAACTTGAACACTACTGGGTTAACCAAAACTGATAGCCTTTCGAACCTTCGTCCCCTCTGAGTCTGATCTAAAGCGATAGAGCAGTAACAATCAGTAGATATTAATTGGTAGAGAGGAATCCACTGACAGCATGGTGCTACTGCTTCAGTTAGATGCACAGTTAAAGCTGTTGGCCGTGTTGGAGAAACCAACAACCGCAAGGTCGTTGATAGTTCCGTTGACCAGCTGTGAGGTGCCATTGCAGGCCGTACCACTATAATTATTTGGCACTTGAAAGTCAGAAATAACCCCAAAGACTTCAAATACATATTGCTACTCACGTGAATAATGTACATTGAATACCGGGCGCGGTCGAAACGCTCTGGACGTTTGCCTGTCCAGTGCTACTAAGGATGCCGCAACCCGTGGGCAATATGGTAGACGTGAATTGACGACAGGTCGTCAAATTGGTCTGAGTGCAAGTCAAGATGACATTGATAGCGTCAGGAGAGTTGACGATATCGGGTACTTCAGCTGTGATCGACTTGGGTACCAATGCGACGGACGAAACCAGAGCAGCATTAAGGAGAGCAAAGAGAGCAATGGACTTGAACATGGTGAAAGAGTACGAGTTCTTAAAGGCAAAGCTGGTTGACTAGCTTAAGCTGGGGTGTATCAGGAAATGCATCGAGCTTTTATAAGACAAGGAACTACGGTCTTGTCGGAAGCAAATTACGGTCAGGACCTGGTTATTCAACTGGCATGTGTAATAGTTTCCCCTACATTGGCATTTGGATGGCCATAAGTTAGTTAATGAAATCATTCAGCATAGGATTCCATCCAAGCGAGTAGAAGTATTGATTGTTCCATGCGTGTTTTCTGAGCACAAGCGCCAGAATCAGAACGCGGGAAATGAAAAATGGAGGTACCGGTGTTACTAAAGTCCAGAACGGTTCACTGTCTGCAGTAATATACCACGACGCGGCAAACCGGTCACAATCAGCTGATGGCCACTGACCCTCGCTGACCACTCTCTATTTTGTAGTCCTTAGTACAATTCAACCTAATGACGCTCAATGATACTTGATGACCTTCACAGAATGTTGTACGAGACCACCAATCCCAATCAGTAACATACTAGTTCAAATTCGCTTTTTTGACTATTCTTGGATATGTGTGATGAGCACGAAAGTCTCTTCCATATCTTCAATTACACCCCTCTGGGACCATACCACCTCAATAAGTAACAGGCTCATTGGACTCTTAGGGCTGCAATAGATGTGACTGGTCAAACTGATCATCAATGGTCACCTCTGGCAGTAGATTACATGCAAATAAGAATATCTATGGGTTGAACTTGCTTCACTGGTACGTCTCAGTTGATTATATTTCTGATTCTGGGCTCTAACCCTTGAGCAAGTGTACTTCCCAAGAAGAAGTTCCTCATTAGAGTCCGACGCCACCGTTCAATTACTTACTACTGGTTCAAACCCAAACCAGATCTCCCATTTTGGTGCTTAACAGCATCCCGTACTATCACAACATCCTATGGCCTCCTATTGACGAACTTCAACCATGAGGTGAATCTGGGAGATTTGTAGGATACGTCTTGATCTGGTCCAAATCCATTTGTTCTCGCCGACACTGAATTTCAGGGATATCCAGTCTTCGTCCCAGTCAGTGCCAATGGTCTTTGCGAGATACAAGAAGTCGTTATTCGGTTGGGATGTCAATGAAATCGTAAGATGTTGTTGTTCCGAACTGGTGCTCGCAATGATGAAAACCATACGCGTCTTTTCATGTATCTTCGTGCTGTTGATTAAAAGGAAGTGTACTACGTACCATTGGCGGATGTAATACAGGGGGAATACCCAGGCCTTTAGTTTCATGCAAACCACCTGGTGATTTCGCATATAGCACAAACCAAGCAGTGTGTCGGAAGCTGCCAAAAGACTTGGACACTCGAGCTTGGATCAGCTCAGTACTCATACATATATTGTAACATACCTCAGCCTCCTTGGTTTGTTGAACGCAAAAACACACCATGCCCTGCAAATGAAAAATGTTGGTCATGCCATTAGGGGGGTTTCATTGGGCTTGTCGCGATGCGATCATTCGGACGGCATTAATATTTGACGCATTGGGAGCCCTTCAAAGAAACCCCTCAAGTTATCCATAGGAAAGACGCCACAAAGGAGTACCTGTCGTCAGTCCTTTCGCAATAGCAGTATCTATTTTTGCTTTGTCCGACTTCGTCGCCGCCGGCTGGTTCAACATGGTATTCAATTCAAAGATAAATTTTTTTTTGTGAAAGTGGTAGCGAAAATTGTTTGTTGCTAGAATAGCCTTTGAAAGGGTTACGAGAAAGATATGAGAGGCAGGAATAAGTGCTCCGTGAAGCATCTAAAGGCAATAACAAAAGGTGGCGGAGATATAGATATCTGACTCAAACCTTATTCTTCGTCAGCGGAATGAAGAGCCTGCAGGACATGCTTGCGACGCAACCATTTCTCTAGGGGAGTAAAATACAAGGTGAGAATCCCAAATATAGTCACAGCACCAAAGGTAACGCAGGCCTAGGTGCATGTCAGAGATCAGAGATCAGATAGAGTCCACAACTCACACTTGGCACTGACAGGGAAAAAGAAAGGCAATATCATGACCTAGACGCAAGTCTGAGGTCAAATGCATGTACATAGATTATACACAGACTCACAGAGCACTTACAGCAAAGATAAGTCCATTGAACAAGAACGTGCAGACGTAGAAGCGCTTCGCGAAATGTCCTAAGAGGAAATGCGACGATTGGAAATGGTCAAGCGTCATCGTATACCGGAGGAGTGCTATAAGACCATAAGCAGAGATTGTAGGTGCACCAGCTGCAACAGGGAGATTGCAACCATCGCAGGGATTTGGAGAAGACAGACTTGGTGGGTGTAGGCGGAGCCGATTTCCGTACTAAAAGGTGAGGGATGAAGGGAAGGAGGGAGGAAGGAAGGGAGATACAAGGTCAGTACAGTTCCGAAACAAGGAGACCAATCTCAACGCAATATTATTCCTTTTCAAAGCAAACGAGATCGCATTCATAAGCTCCGTCGCAGCGCTAACACCTAAAAACTTTTTCATCCAGCCCCGAGTCACCTAAGATGATACCGATCACTTCAACGAGGATTTCTGAAAAACCGAAAAACAAAAACAAAAAAAATACGCCGGTTTGTATCAGCTCAAAGCGTTGAGCGAAACAACATAATAAGTAAATAAGACAAACAAACAACGTACCAGCGATAACAACATACCACACTGTACACCCCAAAGCTTTCCTACTATTGCTGCTCTACCTCCGGCTCCTGCGACGATGTGGCTTCCAGCATTAGGAGTGGAAGATCCGCTTCCACCTCCAGACATACGCGTAGGCAGCGGTATGGCAAGCAGGGAGGAGCATACGAAACGATGAGGTGCAGGAACAGCGGAGACGAAGGCCTCCTCACACTAGCACCAGACGTGTGCGGACTCTTCGAAGTACGGCGGGATGAGGTTCGTTGAATGCTTGGTGGAATGAAATTGTGGTAGAGAGACTGCAATGATCATAGGATCAGGTAAGATTTTCGTTAGTCTTAATCAGGGTTATGAGAAAAACAGAAAAATACGAGATAGAGAGATAAAGAGAAATCTTAGGAGTTCATCGATCAGAAGGAAGTAGATCAACTCACCATCCTATCCCGATGAATACGCAAGCTACCCACTAGACCATTCGAATGAAAAAGCTGTTGAAGGGTGTGTGAGGAGGGAGAACCAGAAGCCAATTAGGTAGGACTAGAGGGGGAGAAAAGGAGGAACATTGTCATTAGTAGAGAGGCAAGGCAAGAGCAAGACCGCCTCGGACACTCACAAGAATTCAATCAACACAGAGGAACAGAAATACATCAAATTCTCTTCAGCAATACTTCGTCGTCTCTAAAGCCGCGAGCGGTGTAACTGACGCTTGTGCTACGAATTCCTCGTCGGATAGAATGGCCAGACGACAAGCGCATAAGAATTGATGTTGGACGAGTGGCTGCGGCAGAATAGGATGGCGTGCTCGATGGCGAGACCGAGGAAGTGAAATAAAACTTGGAGTACCCTGGTGGTGATGTGAAGGTGTGTTCGCAGCTGACCAGCTTGAGCCGAGATTTCGGTGCAGGTGGCTTGACGGCGTAGGTGTGGATGATTGGCCGCCGTCATCGCTGTTCGAACCGTCTTCAGCGTTGGACATTCGGCCGGAGCGAACAACAGTTCAAATAGATCGTCGACGAAACAAACAGCGCCGGTTCGGCACCGCATCTACCGGCGCTAATATACGTCATCACACAAGCGATGAAAATCACTTGTTACTTGATATTGCACTTGAGTTGATAGGAAGTTGCACAGAGGCCACAGACAGCGCGATGAACAATACAAGGTCGTCTTAATTACCAAATAAGGCAACACCACAGGGAAGCCAAAACGAGCACCAATCGCCCACATTCTTTGATTCATTGAGGGCAAATTGGGGATGGACACCGCCCAACTTTCATATATACATACCAGTGATCTCGAACTCATGATTTTACCGATCTACCCAAGTACGTGATCTAAGCTCTTAGCTCAAAGCAACTGCCATGGGCCATCCAATAAAACCAACAATGCAACGCCATCCAAACGCCATATTCGCAAAATCCCCAGTTTGTTTCGTAAATCATCTCGACTCCATTGCGAAGGTGGTCTGATCAATGCATATAAGAAGGAATCTAATTTGCGCTTCCAACCCCCTCAATCCAACTAGTTTGTGATGCTTTGGCCCTTGGTACTGCGATAAAGTGCTAGTCTTCTTGCTCTTCTTTCACCACTCACATTCACTTGCAACACATCGTTACCCGACAAGCCTACGAAGGCTCATAGCTCATTGATCAATCATTGTGAAGGCAGGTTTGATGTTGAAATGATGATGGTCCCAAGGTAAGTATATAGTTGAAGGATACCCCGATGATCCCAGTCTTTTCAAGCTTTGCCCCACCCTTGTTTGACACTTCAATTCTTGTAATTTTAGCACACATCCTATGGCGAAGTTTGATATCACTGGGGCGATAAGTAGCCGCACTCAGTTTATCCATGCTGCGCCAGTTCTAACTTCTAATAACCCGGCAGCTCCTCCTCTAGTACCCCATACTGCTACCACAGTGAGGTCAACAAATACGTCACCTCTCACTCAGACTGTGACTATTATTGATCCACTCTCTACAGTACCTCAGTCAATTTTGTTCGTAGATCTCCCATTCTCATAAAACTTCTAACAGTTTATTGTCCAAACTCGTCCTTCCAATGAGTCAGTAGCAGCAGCTCCAGCTACCAGGTTTGTCAAACCCACCTTTCCAATTCTTTGCAGACCAATTTTCCTTCCCCACCTACTAGTGCTGCTGAAACCCCACCCTTTGGGCCACATGCCACCGTGACGGCAACTACTACTAGTCCACTTACACCATCTACGTCCACTTCAATGTTTGTAGATCCCCCATTCTCATAAAGGTTCTAACAGTTCATTGTCCTGTCCATGCTACCAGTCCCTCCAGGTCGGTTACAACAGCTCCAACCACCAGGTTTGTCAAACCCGTCTTTCTGTTCTTCCAAGTCACAAACCAATCTCCCGCCTCTCCCTAGTTCTGTTACTCCCACTCCAGATACCAAGAAAGATACACGCACTCTTTCCGCAGGGCTCATTGCAGGAGTAGTGATAGGATCAATGTTGGTCCTTGCCTTATGCATAGGCATCTTCATCCGTATGTATAGCCAACGACGTCAACGTCGGCATCAAGAAATCGAGGCAGGCTGTATCCCTCCCTTACAACAAACAGCCCACACAGACACCGACTCGAACCCTGTTCTGACTCTGGATCCAAGCGGAGAAAAGGGCCACCATAACCGTGGCAGTACCATACCCGCACCCAACCCTCAGGCCCCTGAGCCCGAGCCTACATCCATTCCTGAATCCCCCCAACTAGAATCTCTTCCAAATCCTCTTAGCGAGTCACACCTCATTCCATCCTTGGCTCAGATCCAGGAAGATGTCAACCAGGATATCCAAGTTAAGGTGATACGAATGGAGGCTACAATGGGTAGGATGGCAGAGCAGATACGTCATCTTGAATCCCAGCTTGTCATTACGGGGGATGGAAATTTCTATACACCTCCGCCAACGTACATTTCTTCGTGAACATATCTTCGTGTCTCAAAAATAGAATATAATATGTACTTTCTACCACGCTTGGCTGATCGTGGTCTTGCGAAGGTTCCAATTTTTGTTATCAATTCTCCGAGAGCCCACTTGGTTATTCGGAGCAAGTTGGTATAAGCAAGTACTTGGTCCACAACTCACGGGATTGAATGACTCGGTATTGACAGGGAAAAATAAAGGCAATACCATGACCTAGAGGCAAGTATGAGGTCAGGTGCATGTACATAGAGTATACACAGAGCACTTACAGCAAAGATAAGTCCATTGAACAAGAACGCGGAGCGTAGAAGCGCTTTGTGAAATGTCCTGAGAGGAAATGCGACGATTGGAAATGGTCAAACGTCATCGTATACCAGAGGAGTGCTATAAGACCATAAGCAGAGATTGTAGGTGCACCAGCTGCAGACACTAAAGAAGTAAAAGCAACTGCGCTGGGAAGAATCGTGCACAACATGAGAGCACTGAAAATGTACAATGTGACAGCATTTTCAGTTGACCTTCTGCTCCTATCCAACCGGACATTGGAAGTACACCGTCGCGAGCAACTATGAACACTAGGCGTGAGGCAGCGACAATCGCTACACTGGTGTTTTGTGAGGTGAATTATAAAGCGATCGAAACCAAGAACAGCTCGAACGTACAAGAATCAAACCGATTATATTATTGAATGGAAAGCGGCGGAAGAATCAGGAGAGGTGCTAGTTACCCAATCCCGAGCCTTACTAACGACCAACTGACGAGTCAAAAGAAAAATATTACCCACTGAAATTTCAGTGATATACCACGTTTGTGAAAGGCCACTGTATGTAGCCTCACTAAATCAGACAGAGTAACAGGAACAAGCTATGATCTTTAGTACGAGCGTTAGTATAAGTAAGAGATAAAGAAGTAAAGGGAAAATAATATGTAGGTAAGGTCCAAATCCGGACCGGTAGGAAATGAGTCTGTGTAGTATGCCATACTTACACTCTTCCCCATTTTTGAACATTGCTATCACTCAGCAGTCTCTTGTATGCCTTCCCAAACATCGAGTGCAACAGTATCCTTCATCTCTGCTCCAGAAAGCCATTCATCATGGTCAGGACCGTATCCAACCCAACGGACCAAGTATTTCTTGCCACGGCCTATCTTTTTCTCATCAAGAATACATTCGATGAAGTTTTCTTCTGTTCCTTTGGATGTCACGATAGGGCCTGGACGACTAGGTTCACGGATAGGGAATAGAGTAGGATCATTTGGGATGTATCGTTTTAGGAGATGGGCATGGAAACCAGGGAAGAGCTGTGGGTTTTGGGGTAGTTTGAGCGTGTACTCAGAGCGCTCTGGGAAGGCACGAATAACTTCGTAGGGTCCATCATCGCGTGGCATGAATTTGGCAACACATTTGGAACCCACGCGTTTGTACTCTCTGCGTCGGTTCTCAGTAGATAACATGACAAGATCTCCCACCTTATATATGTCTTCAGATCCTCGGTGCATATTTGCATGGTATGCCTGTCGTACTTTAGCGCTGAGCAGATTGTCTCGTGCATCCTGAATGTCAAGCTGTAATTTTTCAATGATTGTGCAAGCGTCGATCTGTTCAGTTGACTCAGTTGTGGTTGCTGGAATCAAAGGGGGAATCAGGCGTGGTGAGCGACCTGTTTTGAGTTGAAAGGGAGTGTATCCAGTCGAAGCATTGATGGTGTTCATTATGGCAAATCAAACACGAGGAAGTGCAGCCTTCCAGCCTTTCTGTACCCGATCGACATGATATTGTATGGCTTGCACTACTGTTTTATTGGTACGTTCACTTGACCCATCAGTTTCTGGGTGATACGATGTTGACATCTTTAAACGTACACCTGTAAGTTTGTGTAACGCTGTCCAGACTTTGGATGTGAATGCTTTGTCTCGATCAGAGACTAGGTGAGCCATTAGTCCATTTTCGCAGTACCACTCATTGAAAAGGACAAGTGCTGTTTGTGCTGCTGTATCGGTAGAGTGGACAGCGGCCATGCGGATATCTGCGCCAAGTGCATCTGTCATGGTCAGAATCATGTCACAACCATCTTCAAGCGGTAAGGGTCCCACAAAATCCAGGGCTACTGTATCGAAGCGAGCATCCGGGATCGGTAGGGGGTGCAATGGACCGGTAGGCTTCTTAGTTCGACTCT
The DNA here is from genome assembly GCA_015501585.1 of Rhodocollybia butyracea. NCBI lineage: Eukaryota > Fungi > Basidiomycota > Agaricomycetes > Agaricales > Omphalotaceae > Rhodocollybia > Rhodocollybia butyracea. The sequence goes on along the minus strand of JADNRY010000439.1, from coordinate 38,699 downwards.
TGTTGTGTTGACAGTCAACACAAGATGGAATGTATGCCTCCTCCAAATCTCTGCGCATGTGTGGCCAATAATATGAGTCTCGTAATGCGGCATAACTCTTGGTAAAGCCAAAATGACCCAGGGCATCATGTGCAAGACTATATAGAAGTTCCCGGACGCGGTTGTCCTTGGGAATAAGTAATCGGTTGCCTATAAAGACGAGTTTTTCATCCTTGCTGCGGTGAACACCGGTGATGCTTCCTGCGGCAATATCTGCCTCAAGTTGTTTGGTGAACTCATCAGTATCATAAGCGGTGGTGATAGATTTAAGAAATTCTTCATCAGCTGTGATCGAGAGAATGCCTGCCCCAGCTAAGTGTCTCTGGGAAGATGCATATGGGATAATAAAACTGCAGCGACTAGTGGTGAGCTTCCGATCTCAGTTTCCTCCTTGTCTGGTAGACGTGAGAGTGCATCTGCAACAGGATTGTCTTCTCCCTTGATATAGTGAATGTCATAGTCAAAGTCAGCCATCTTCATGGACCACCGTGACTGGCGACGGGACATCTCTTTCTGGGATTGGAAGTATTCCAGCGTTTGGTGATCAGTCATAATGTCAAAGTGAACATTTAGTAGCGAACTGCGCCATTTTCGAAGGGCTTTCATAATTGCTAAGAGCTCCCTCTCGTGTACAGGGTATTTCTTTTCTGCAGCATTAAGTTGATATGAGTCAAATGCAACAGGCCTAGAGGTCTCCCAGGTTTTTCCAAAACTGAGAACAGCACCGGTGCGGCGGTCACTGGCGTCTGTCATGAGGTAGATGTGCTGGTCAGGATCATCATAATCAATAACAGTAAGGCAATCTCGCCCAACCACTATTGCTTTGATGGCCTGGAATGCTTGTTGGTGTAGAGATGTCCATGAAGGGAAGTTCTTTTCTGCATCCTTGGTGGTTAACGGAGATAAACAAGATGTATGTTCAGCTAAATTGGGTAAAAAGATGGATAGGTATCGGACTAGTCCAAGGAAACGGCGAACATCGGAGGCATTGGTAGGCTGTGGCCAATGTACAATCCTCTCTGCCTTTTTGGGATCAGCGAATATTCTGCGCCCGGAGATGATGTGGCCTAGGAATTCAATTTTGGTTGTGAAAAGGACAGATTTTTTTTGGATTACAGAAGAGTTTGGCAGCTCGTAGGGCATTCATTACAGTATCAACATTTTGTTTATGTTCCTTGATAGAGTCGGACCAAATGATGATATCATCAACATACACATGGCATATCTTGCCAATTAGATGGCGAAGAGCTTCGGTAACTCGACGTTGATGAGTAGGTGGTGCATTGCACCCTCCTTGAGGCATCACCAACCCAAGGGTACATACTGCAGTGTATTTCACATCGTCAGGGTGCATACGGGTCTGGAAAAAGCTGTTTGTCATATCAACTTTACCGAAGAACTTCCCTCGCCCACAGTCTGCAAGGATATCATCCACACGTGGAAGGGGAAAGCTATCTCGGACAGTATTTGCATTGAGAGCAGGATAGTCATTTACCCAGCGTGGGTCTACACTATAGTCAATTTCATGTCCCTTGTGTTTGGGAACAACGAAGGCTGGTGAGGAGAATTCTGATGAGGAGGCTCGCATCCTTCCCGCTTTCAAATGGTCATCCAACATTCGCTTCCAAGACTCCAAGTTCTTCCTGGCTGGACGGTACTGATGGCCACTGGTGATAAGTGAGGGATCTTTCAGGCGGATACGATGTAGGATATCATCGGGTAAATCCACGGTATCTGGGAGTCGTAGAGGGAACATATCTGCATGTTTCTCTTTCATCAAAATGTTCTCTTGTTGCAGTAACTTCTGTAGCGCCAGTGTCTCAATACGTTGTTGAACATCTAGCATTACACTAACGGGTAGATCCGCACTATTGGTAGGGATGAATTCTCGTTTGGGTAGATGGACTTTCTTTGGTGTTGGTGGTGGGGTGACCCAGACAGGAGGTGGAGGACGTGGAGGGTGAACAGGGGGTTCAGAAGATCATATCCAACTCTTTTGTCTATTGCTGTTCTTGCTTGAACATCAATCAGAATATGTTCAGCAGTAAGGAATGGCATTCCTAGGATTAACGATATACACAAGCCATTATTAACTTTAGCGCGTACTGTGCGCGATGTCCAACTTCCGTCCTTCAATGATATTTTCAATTTCACATATTCCGTGCAGCGTAGCGGCTCCTCCGATAATGACGATAAATTGTCCTCCTCTTTTGGAAGGGGAAAACGCCGCAATCCTAACTTGTTGCTAAGTTCATCACTAATAACTATAGAGGGACAACCAATGTCAAGAAGTGCAGTAGAGAGAATAGGGAATTCAGAGATTGCAGGACCGGTGAGAGAGACATCAGGATAAAGATGTGGGACAGTGAAGAAGGGGACGCACCCATCGGTATCTGAGGATTCCTCGTCAGCAGGGAGGGCTGGTTTCTGGATCGTAACCCCAACAGGCTCTCGCTTGACCTGTAGACAGACACCAACAGTTCTTGCGCGAGCGTCGGCATCTAGTTATGTGAGTGTTCGGTAGGTGGCTCCATCTGGGAAAATTACCAGTACAGTTGGCGGTGCGATGTCCAATATAGAATACACGACAGCGGCGACACCCATCATGAATGTCAAGGAGATCTTTCTCTCCCTGTGTGAGGGGAGGACATTTAACAGTTTCAGTCTTGGTGACAGCATTAGAGAGACGGTTTGCGAGCGCGGTTTTGTGTGGCGTGAGGCAATCACCGAGAGATTTCTTTGACTTCTGGGCATCACGAGTGTGCGCAGCGGAGACAGCGGTTTGAATTCGATCCGTTTCAATAGCGACCTTGTCATCGCGGGATTTTACTTCCGCAATCCATGCATTCAGTTCAGTAGCAAGTACAGGTTCAGCATCGAGATCTTGTTGGAGTTCAGGTGAAAGGCCTGCATCCAAGATATTTTTCAAGTGAGGATCATCTACAGCAAATGCAGGTGCGGCCTGCGAGAGAATTGCATTGAGATTCTGCGTCTCGTATGCCCATTCCGCGAAGCTAACGTCTGTTCCATCTTTGCACCCATTACTTCTCGTCGCATCTTCCCTTCCCATCCCTTTTTCAAGACCAAACCTGCAAGCTCAGCGAGGTATGCCTGGAGCATGAGTTTGTCAATTCGAGCCTGGCTCGCAGTGTACCACTGGATTAAGATTGGTTCCCGCATTTCATCAGCAACAAAACTGACAACATCAGCTGATGTGCGAGCAGCATTGTTCTTCAGGTATCATTCACATGCCCGACGCCATTGCTGGAGAATGAGAGGAGTGATAGTGCCTGCTTTGAGGATAGGACAACAGTCCGATTTGGGTGTGTGATTGTAGCGAGTTGTGGTGCCATGGTGGAAGAGCGATTTTTCAACAGAGTAATTTTGTTTTCAGAGTCGGATTTGTGAGACATGTGTGTGACTGGAGGAATTCTGGAGATGATGGTTAAGGTGGCAATACTCTGCGGTGATACAGGTCGAGAAGACGGTGGTGACGATAACGGTGACAGAGACGGTGATGGTTGCCGTGGCGTCGAGTCAACCGGTAACGTCGAGCTCTCGAGCTTGGCCTGCTTCCTCGTACAAAGAGGAGTCGGTGTTGTCGGTTTTCGGCGAGACAGTGTGAAGACTGTTCGGTGTTAAAAAAAAAAAAAAAAAGTGAAAGGCCACTGTATGTAGCCTCACTAAATCAGACAGAGTAACAGAAACAAGCTATGATCTTTAGTACGAGTGTTAGTATAAGTAAGAGATAAAGATAATAGGAATAGGAACCTTTAGTACAAGCGTTAGTATAAGTAAGAGATAAAGAAGTAAAGGGAAAATAATATGTAGGTAAGGTCCAAATCCGGACCGGTAGGAAATGAGTCTGTGTAGTACGCCATACTTACAGTTTGCTTTCCTTCGTGTACTTCCCTCACAACCAAGTTATTCAAGCACTTGGACTATGAGAGGGGCCTGCAACACTCCTGCAAGGAGTTGATTATAGTCGGAATGCTTTTTCGCGCCCTAACTATACAAATGATTAACCTGAGTTATGCAAAATGCAAAGAAAGGGAATAATCTTTCTGGTCTCACGATTCACCCCCAATGAAGCCGGCATGTGTTGATTCTCAAGGAATCAACACCGATTCCGACGCGCTGAGCACTGGTTACAGAAGAGTGTTTTGGTCAGACTCCACAGGAGCGACGGGTAAATTAAGTTATGTAGATTCAAAGAGGTGTAAGAAATGCGGGAAAACTAAAGAAGTGTGGATTCTTGGGTTTATCAATGGGCTCTGTGAGGATTGCCGAACTTTATATAGATTGAAAGAGTTCCCTTTCTTTTATGTGTCATACTCCTAGCACAGGTAGGACATCCAAGCGGGGGGAGATCAATGAGAACGGATGTGCGACTTCACCTATCTTGTCCAGGAAGTACCATGGGGAAAATGCAACCATCGCAGGGATTTGGAGAAGATAGACTTGATGGGCGTTGGCGGAGCCGATTTCCATGCTAAAAAGTGAGGGAGGGAGGGAGGAAAGAAGGGAGATACGAGGTCAGTATAGTTCCGAAACATGGAGACCTATCTCAACGCAATAATATTCCCATTCATAGCAAACGAAATCGCATTCATAAACTCCGTCGTGTTCAGAACCAGCGCTAACATGCAAGAACTTTTTCATCCAGCCCCGAGTCACCTAAGATGACATCGATCACTTCAACGAGGATTTCTGAAAAACTGAATGACAAAAAACAAAAAAAACACGAACAAAAAAACACGTCGGTTCATATCAGCTCACAGCGTTGGGCGAAAGAAGATAATAAGTAAAAGACCGGCACATATATTTTGCCGTGCACCCCATGCGTGGTGCGTGCTAGGTGCGTGCAAGTGCGTGCAAATGCGGTGCGTGATGCATGCAAGTGCGTGTGTATTCACCGGGTTGAGCTACTCAGAGTAACAATTCCATGAAGTATTTAGTAGTGCAAATGTTATTATTTGTTCAACTCCAAGAAGCTCTACCTTGATCCATAATACACTTACAATACTATATATTGTAAGTATTCTTGTAAGTACCCAAACCAGCCCGCACTGGCCACATAGGGTACTACTTGGAAGGAATGAGCATAGAGGCATATTTGACAAGTAAGTATATGCAAGTTGTAATTTGCACGCACCCCCATCACAAGCTGCACGCACCCTCGCATCATTTCGAGGGTGCGTGCAAGTGATGCCGTGCAAGTGATGCCGTGCAAGTCATACCAAGTGCGTGCGAGTGTTGCGTGAGGTGTGTAATGACCGTCCTAATTCTTTTTATCCTAGACTTAATATTAATAAAATTGGTGTAGAATTACCTTTGGGATCTCGTCAACTGCCACAAGCTCATTAATATGAAGTTATTATTACCGAGGAATACATATTTCTTGCTTTGAATGATATACATGCGCACGCACCGACTGCACGGCAAAGTCACCTACCCCGTAAAAGACAAACAAACAACATACCAGTGATAACAACATACAACGCCGTACACCTACAAAGCTCTCCTACTATTGCTGCTCTACCTCCGGCTCCTGCGACGAGTGGCTTCCAGCATAAGGGGAGGAAGATCCGCCTCCACCTCCAGATGTATGCATAGGCAGGGGTATGGCAAGCAGGGAGGAGCACAGGGAGCGATGCGGTGCTGGAACAGCGGAGACGAAGGCCTCCTCACACTAGCACCAAACGTCTGCGGACTCTTTGAAGTGCGGCGGGATGAGGTTTGTTGGATGCTTGGTGGAATGAATTTGTGGTAGAGAGACTGCGATGAAGGAGCTGTTGAAGTGTGTGTGAGAAGAAAGACCCAGAGGCCGATTAGCTAAGACTAGAGGGGCGGAGAAAAGGAGCAACATTGTCATTAGTAGAGAGGCAAGGCAAGAGCAAGACCGCCTCGAACACTCACAAACAACACGGAGGCACAGAAATACAACAAATGCTCTTCAGCCTCGCTAAATGCCTCATTGTCTCTAGAGCTGCGAACCGTCGAACCGACGCTGGTACTACGAATTCTTCGCCAAATAGAATGGCCAGAGGAGGAACGCATGAGAATTGGTGTTGGACGAGTAGCTGCGGCAGAGTAGGATGGCGTGCTTGATGGCGAGACCAAGGAAGTGAAAAGAAGTACCCTGGTTGTGATGTGAAGGTGTAAGATTGGCCGCCATCGTCGCTGTTCGAACCGTCTTCAATGTTGCACATTGTGTACTAGAGCGAACAACAATTCAAATATCGTCAATGTAGTTTGTCAAAACAAACAGCGCCGCTTCGGCACAGTATCTACCGGCGCTAAAAAACGTCATCAGGCAAGCAATGAAACTTGATATTTTGATAGGAAGTTGCGCAAAGGCCACTAGGGGTCCAGCGCGATAAACAATGTCGTCTTAATTACCCAAAGGGCAACACCACAGGGGGTCGAAACGCCCACATTCTTCGATTCACTGAGGGAAAATTGGGGAGATTGCCAGACACCGCCCAACTTTCATTTATACATACCAGTGATCTCGAACTCATGATTTTATCGATCTACCCAAGTGCCTGATCTAAGCTCTTAGCTCAAAGTAACCGCCCCGGCCCATCCAATGCCATCCAATAAACCAACAATGGAACGCCATCTTCGCAAAATTGCCAGTTTGTTTCATTACAAATCATCTCGACTCCTGCCAGGTCTGATCAATGCATAAAAGAAAGAATCTAATGTGCGCTTCCAATCCCCTCACCAGTTTGTTATGCTTTGACCTTTGGTACTGTGATAAAGTCCTAGTAGTCTCTTCTTGCTCTTCTTTCACCACTCACATTCACTTGCAACACATCGTTACCCGACAAGCCTACGAAGGCTCATAGCTCATTGATCAATCATTGTGAAGGCAGGTTTGATGTTGAAATGATGATGATCCCAAGATAAGTATATAGTTGAAGGATACCCCGATGATCCCAGTCCTTTCAAGCTTTGCCCCACCCTTGTTTGACACTTCAATTCTTGAAATTTTAGCACACATCCTATGGCGAAGCTTGATGTCAGTGGGGTGATTGGTAGCTGTACTCGGTTTATCCATGCTGCGCAGCCTGCACCAGGTCTAATACTAGCCCCGACAGTGCCGGGTCCTCTCTCTCATACTGTTAGTAGTACAGTGGAGTCAACACATTCGTCAGCTCTCACTCAGACTGTGACTATTATTGATCCACTGTCTACAGTACCTCAGTCAATTTTGTTCGTAGATCTCCCATTCTCATAAAACTTCTAACAATTTATTGTCCATACTACTAGTTCTTCCAACGAGTCAGTTGCAGCAGCTCCAACTAGTACCAGGTTTGTCAAACCCACCTTTCCAATTCTTGGCAAGCCAATTCTCCTTCCCTTCCTACTGGTACTAGCTGTTACCCTCATTCCACTTGCCACGGCCACTGCTACTATTCCACTCACACTGTCTATATCACCCTCATTGTTTGTTGACCTAGCATTCTCATAAATGATCTAACAGTTCATTGTCCATAGATCCAACGCTACTAGTCTTTCCCTCAGCACCACAGCTCCAACCACCAGGTTTGTCAAACCGGTCTTTCTGTTCTTCCAAGTCGTAAACCAATCTCCCGCCTCTACCTAGTTCTGCTACTCCAAGTCCAGATACCAACAAAGATGCATGCACTCTTTCCGCAGGGCTCATTACAGGAGTAGTGATAGGATCAATGTTGGTCCTTGCCTTATGCATAGGTATCTTCATCCGTATGTATCGCCGACGACGTCAACTTCGGCATCAAGAAATGGAGGCAGGCTGTGTCCGTCCTTTACAACAAACAGCCCACGCAGACGCCGACTCGAACGCTGTTCTGACTCTGGATCCAAGCGGAGAAAAAGGGCCACCATAACCCTGGCAGTACCTTACCCGTACCCAATCCTCAGGCTTCTGAGCCCGAGCCTACATCCATTTCTGAATTCCCGCAACCGGAATCTCTTCCAAATCCTCTCAGCGAGTCACACCTCATTCCATCCTTGGCTCAGATCCAGGAAGAGGTCAACCACTACGTCGTCTTGAATCCCAGCTTGTCATAACGGGGATGTAAATTCCTATACACCTCCCCCAACATACATATCTTCGTGACCATATCTTCATGTCTCAAAAATAGAATACAATATGTACTTTCTTGGTACTTTCTACCACGCTTGGCTGATCATGGTCTTGCAAAGGTTTCAATTTTTGTTATCAATCCTACTGATTCCTACGAGAGCCCACTTGGTTATTGGGAGCAAGTTGACATAAGTACAGTGTCTGACTTCCAGATAAGCATACCAATGAAATCAAATGATCCTATCAATGCTACTGGTAGTGGCAGGTACTATATTCAGATCCTTATCGTCATTTTTCAAACTACAATTGGCACTACAAACCCCCCACAACCCCTCACATCGTCAGATACAGACACACCCCTCGCATCCGTCAAATAATCAAACTCCTGCGCGAAGCGCATTGAATTGTTCAGGTTCAAGGCCTATTGGTAAGATCGGCGTAGGTACGGATCAATAACTTCATGCGTGTCTTCCGTGCGGCGGGGGGGCATAATAGAGTCCAGCGAGGATCAGGTTGCTGTATCAGCGCCAGGTCAGAAAACGTGAGTCAGACAAACAAATAAACAATAGAACAAGGGGAAAAAGAAAAAATGGAACGAGGGATGAGAGAAGGAAGGAAGGAAGGAAGGAAGGAAAGGATCTTCGAAACACCCACCCCAAAATCAAGATACTTTCCTGGTAATAAGTACTCTTACCTCAATATATGTATACGTATAAACGCAAGTATAAGGGAAATGACACCCTAGCGTAATAAGTTCAGCAAGGACGTATGTGCGACTTTGCCCATTTTATCCAGGGAATACCATGCGGAGAAGATGACCATTGACCGTTACGGGGATTTGAGGGAGATAGCTTGGTGAGCCTACTATTTCTATACTATAGGGCAAAGAAGGAGGAGGGGAGGGAGGGAGAGAGGATGTCAGTACAGCTTTGAGTTATCATGATGTGGAGAAGTGATCCAACATACAGAGCGCTCCATCATAACTCGCCAAATTTGAAATAGCTGCATGCACTGCGCGCACCCGACACACACCATGCACATGGGATGCACGGCAGAATGTATGTGGCGGGTTCGTAGCTGCCATCCCTATTACACTATCCTTCTAGTATACAACAGAGCAGAGTCCCGCGCCGCTCATAATATGAAGAGACTCACGCCTCATGAATGGGATGAGCATAGTGCTGTACCGAACATTCACTTTGGATATTAGTTACTTACTGATCCTTTATTAGTATATTATTCTACTTTATGGCGCCCCAAGATTTTACTGCAACCGTCAATGACTGTATGCATAATAGTTACCTCACTTGGTAGATACTTCAATACATTGCCACACTACTAGTGTATGCTCTTGCTCTCCAGGATATAGCTCTTATGGGACACTGATGTAACTGTTATGGGGCATGCATGGGACCAACGTAACCCTTATGGGACATGCATGGGACCAATGTAACCCTTATGGGATGTGCATGGGACCAACGTAACCTTTATGGGACATGCATGGGGTCAGTGTTGGGCCAATGTAACCTCTACAAAACTTGTAGTACATAACTCTTATGGGACATGCATGGGCCATGGTATGTTAAATAAGTTGTGTGGGCCCTGGGGGTGCACTTTAATAGTGAATTGCACACATATAATGTGTAGAATTTTCTCACTACTCAGCAAAGGGGGAGGGCTCAAGGGCATGATGAAGAAGGTCAAAAAGAAATGTGTGCAGCATTTTATTCATTGAAATTAGCCCTGCAAAAGTTGCACACAGCATCACAGACGACAGTACAAAAAAGAGAAATTATGACCCCAACTCTAACAAACAGAATTAAGATAGTATCAGATAGTATCGAGCTAGTAACATACATTCATAAATATTCTCGATAAACGACGTGATGCAACTCAATTTATGTTACTGATGGGATCACTTATGGGACTTGATGGAATCACTTATGGGACCGCATGGGACGCTTATGGGACTGCATGGGACTGCATGGGACGGTTACATCACAGGGTTACGTCGAAAGTTCGGTGCCCCCTATTACACTATCCTTCTATTTCTGGCAGGCGGCCACGTCTGCGGACCCTTTCTCTCTTCCGAGATGCAGAAATGATGTATGAAGGAGAAAGGTCCATTTAATGCTTGGTGGGATGAATTTGTAGTAGAAGGAGTGTTAGCAGCAGGATAAGAAGAATAAGGTTAAGATTTGAAAAAGAGACGTAGAATGAGAGATCAGAGGGAACTCTCCAAAAGAAAGATCGACTCACAGTTCTCTTCGCGTTCCCTAAACGCTGATGCATAGGTAAACTCCCAACTAGATCACTTGAATGCAGGAGCTGCTGTGGGTTTTACCAGATTTGCAACGCGTCTGTGCGGGGGATTGGGTAGGACTAGCGGTGCATTAGTCATTAGTAAGAAGACAATAGTGAAAAGACAACGCAAGAAGCAAGGTTAAACGGCCTCAAGCACTCACAAATATCAACATGGCAGCACGGAAATACATCAAACTCTTAACAGTGCTCTGATAAAATGGATCCGGGTGCTGGTAATAACACTGTTCGCAGATCCAGCGCCGCCGTCGACGGGTGGGCAGCCTCAGGCTGTGCATACGAGTTGGAACTACGGACATATATACGGACGGCCGAATGGAGAAAGGAGAAGGGGCCAGTCAGGACCAGGTAAAAGATCAAAAAGCCACAAAAAAAGTCAAAAAAGACCACAAGACGCGGTGTGTGTCAAGACGTAATAAACCTTATTATTAGCGTCCATGCCTCGTCCACGCAGCCGCTACAGATCGCCATAAACAGAACATGCTCATCACCCCCTCGCTCTTCGCATTGAACTTGACCTCCTTTCGTATTTCATCGGCATCGAAGTTGCGAGCATCAGCGCGCGGTCGAGTATTGAGCGATTGATGCGACGTTTGGGTACATCGTTGAGATTCTGCTGTATTCCATCGCCTTGGTGTCTGGGAAGGGCCGGCGGAGCGATGATGCTCGTGAATAAAAGGCATAATGCGATTGTGCCGAGGAGATGCGAGTAAGAAGAGGAGATTGGGAGTATCTGATGGAAGCAGAGGAGGTGGTGGAGAGAATTCCGTAGGATTTAGCAGGAGCTGGAGTTGGAACAGTGGCTTCAGTCGGCGGGACCCATGAAGGACTAGCTTGATGACGAAGTCGTTTCTGATTGATGATTGTTCCCTGACTGTCACTCTTTCAGCGTAATTGGGTCTTCGTCCGCGGCATATCTTCCTGCTCCTGCTCATGTTCGTTGGATGAATTGCCGTGTGGCTCGTCATCGACAGAAACGGCTTTTCCTGCATTATGCCTCTGTGAATTCACCATTTCTTCTCCATATTTTTCAGCCTCGCCGAACGCCTCGTCGTCTCTAAAGCCACAAGCAGTGAAACTGACACTAGTACTGCGGAGTCCTCGCCGAATAGAGTGGCCAAACAAAGAACGCATGAGAATGGATGTTGGATGAGTAGCTGGGGCAGAGTAAGATGGCGTGCTCGATGGCGAGACCGAGGAAGTGAAATAGGAAGTACCCTGGTGGTGATGTGAAGGTGTATCCGCAGCTGATCAGCTTGAGCGGAGATTTCGGTGCAGGTGGCTGGATGTCGTAGGCCTGGAGGACCTGCCACCGTCGTCGCGGTTCGAACCGTCTTAGACGTTGGACATTGTCGTGTAGTTGCTAGAGCGAACAACAGAAATAATTCAAATGTTTCGGCACCGTATCTACTGGCGCTAATTCTACGAGACCAACTTGGAGGTTTTCAAGACGAACATGAACTACAGAGCAACACAGCATACATATATGCTTCTCAATTTGATCAACTTCGGGAGAGGCCCAAAGCTAGGAATAGCAATGGGGATTGTGACCAGGTGGCGAATGAAGGGTAGACCCCCAGGCCTTTCGTTACTTATTTAGTCATCTATCTGGTTAGCTGCTGAAAGAGTTATTCAAAGACGGAGAAATCTAGATCTAGAGAAACTCAGATCGAACTTAGTTTTAAGCGACATGTCGTAGTGAATGCCGCGCCATGTGGAAATCATTTATATAGTCAAGTACAACACAATTGGGTTAACAAAAACAGATAGCCTTTCGAACCTTCGTCCCCTCTGAGTCTGATCTAAAGCGATAGAGCAGTAACAATCAGTAGATATTAATTGGTAGAGAGGAATCCACTGACAGCATGGTGCTACTGCTTCAGTTAGAGGCACAGGTAAAGCTGTTGGCCCTGTTGGAAAAACCAACAACCGCAAGGTCGTTGATAGTTCCGTTGACCAGCTGTGAGGTGCCATTGCAGGCCGTACCACTATAATTATTTGGCACAAAGTTAGAAATAACCCCAAAGACTTCAAATATATATTGCTACTCACGTGAATAATGTACATTGAATACCGGGCGCGGTCGAAACGCTCTGGACGTTTGCCTGTCCAGTGCTACTAAGGATGCCGCAACCCGCCGTGGGCAATACGGTAGACGTGAATTGACGACAGGTCGTCAAATTAGTCTGGGTGCAAGTCAAGATGACATTGATAGCGTCGGGAGAGTTGACGATATCGGGTACTTCAGCTGTGATCGACTTGGGTACCAATGCGACGGACGAAACCAGAGCAGCATTAAGGAGAGCAAAGAGAGCAATGGACTTGAACATGGTGAAAGAGTACGAGTTCTTAAAGGCAAAGCTGGTTGACTAGCTTAAGCTGGGGTGTATCAGGAAATGCATCGAGCTTTTATAAGACAAGGAACTACGGTCTTGTCGGAAGCAAATTACGGTCAGACCTGGTTATTCAACTGGCATGTGTAATAGTTACCTCTACAGTGGCATTTGGATGACCATATGTTAATGAAATCATTCAGCATAGGATTCCATCCAAGCGAGTAGAAGTAAGGATTCCATCCAAGCGAGTAGAAGTATCGATTCTTCCATGCGTGTGTTCTGAGCACAAGCGCCAGAATCAGAACGCGGGAAATGAAAAATGGAGGTACCGGTGTTACTAAAGTCCAGAACGGTTCACTGTCTGCAGTAATATACCACGACGCGGCAAACCGGTCACAATCAGCCGATGGCCACTGACCCTTGCTGACCACTCTCTATTTTGTAGTCCTTAGTACAATCCAACCTAATGACGCCCAATGACACTCAATGACCTTCACAGAATGTTGAAAGAGACCACCAATCCCAATATTAGCATAGTTCAAACTCGCTTTTTTGACTATTCTTTGATATGTGTGATGAGCACCATTGAAGTCTCTTCCGTATCTTCAATTACACTCCTCTGGGACCATACCACTTCAATAAGTTAAGGCTGGTTGGACTCTTAGGGCTGCAATAGATGTGACTGGTCAAACTGATCATCAATGGTCACCTCTGGCAATGAATTACTAGCAAATAACAATATCTGAATGGGTTGAACTTGCTTCACTGGTGTTTCTCTCCAGGTGTTTTGCGTTGGGGGCAACAGCTGGCTATGATCTTTTCAGCTTCGAAGAGGCCAATATTATCGTTCAGGTTGAAGACTTTGCTCTGATTTTGCTAGCGATTGTTGTTACGTGAACTTCTTAATGTATGAACTTCGAAGTAGGAATTGCCTGAAGGCCGCAGTACGTCTGCTGATTATCTTTCTGATTCTGTGCTCTAACCCCTCGAGCAAGTGTACTTCCTAAGAACAGCTTCTTCATTAGAGTCAGACGCCACACCGTTTAATTGCTTACTGGTCAAACCTAAACCAGATCTCCCATTTCGGTGCTTAATAGCATCCCGTATCACAACATCATATAGCCTCCTATAGCTCAACGAACTTCAACCACGAGGGGAATCTGGGAGATTTGTAAGGATATATCCTCGTTTGGTTTGCTCATTCCAAACCCATTCGTTCTCACCGACAGATTACAATGAATTTCAGGGATTTCCGGTCTTTGCCCCAATGCCAATGCGAGTTGTTATTCGGTTGGGATGTCAATGAAATCGTAAGATGTTGTTGTTCCGAACTGGTGCTTGCAACGATGAAAACCATACGCGTCTTTTCATGTATCTTTGCGCTGATGATTAAAAGGAAGTGTATTATAGTACTATGTACCATTGGCGGATGTAATGTGGGAGATTATCCAGGACTTTTGTTTCATACGAACCACCTGGTGATCTCGCATATAGCACGAATCAAGCAGTGTGTCGGAAGCTGTCAAAGGACTTGGACACTCGAAGTCTCGAACCGAGTACTCATACATATATTCTCAAGTATCATAACATACCTCAGCCTCCTTGGTTGTAACGCACAAACGAGCCTTGCCAAAATTGGTCATGCTATTAGGGGAGTTTCATTGGGCTTGTCACGATGTGATCTAGACCTGTGACAGTTCCCTCTATGAGGTTGGTAATTGGCGATCCTCGATAGAGGGACCTGGAAAGCGGCTCCGGACCGTGGCACAGACTTCTTACGGCCGTTTTAGGAAATAACTTTTACCTTCCGTTTTAGGATTTAGAGGTGGGAAAAGCACACTTGAGCATGATTTTCGTTCGTAGTACCTCTACAACGCTTCTTCTGAACGTGTCTTTGGGATACGAATAAATCGTTCTCATATTACTGTAATGGCCGCCAAATGACTCAAAAAATTAAAGCATTCTGAATCTTCTCTTATGGTACTGAGGCTTCGGCATTACACAGTCTGTGCTTCTCTAAAACAAGCTCGAACGACAGTTGAACGTTCTGAACCAAGAGATCCACAGCCCTGAGCCTTGTATTTGTTCAAAGTTCATTTGCGAGACCACAAATAGCGAGACGATAAACGTGAAGCGAGACGCTAAACGTTAAACGTTAAACATTGAACTCGTGCCTTGCAGGCAATTCTTCAAGACTTTGAACCCCAATAGCATCGAGAAAGTGTCTGAGCTCGAGGATATCGATAATACAAGAGCCATTACATCCATTATAGGCCATTACAAGTGAAAAGTAGCTATACAAACGGAAGTATGGAACGAAAATCATGCTCAAATGTGCTTTTCCCACTTCTAAATCCTAAAACGGAAGGTAAAAGTTATTTCCTAAAACGGCCGTAAGAAGTCTGTGCCACGGTCCGGAGCCGCTTTCCAGGCCCCTCTATCGAGGTTTCTTATTTAACGTCAACCTCATAGAGGGGACTGCTTTAGGCCTAGATGTGATCATTCGCACGGCGTTAATAGTCGACACATTGGAAGCCCTTCAAAGAACCTCAAGTTATCCATAGAACAGACGCCACAAAGGAGTAGCTGTCGTTAGTCCTGTCGGAATAGCAGTATCTATTTTGCTTTGTCCGACTTTGTTGCTGCCAGCCGGTTCAACATCGCTATTCAACTCGAAGATGAGTTTTTTTGTGAGGGTGGTAGCGAAAATTGTTGCTAGAATGGCTATAGTCTTCAAAAGGGTAACAAGAAAGATAAGAGAGGCGGGAATAAGTGATCTGTTCGGAAGCGTCTAAAAGTAATAAAAGGAAATAACAAAAGGCAACGGAGATATAGATATCTGACTCATATCTTATCCTTTGTCAGCGGACTGAAGAGCCTGCAGGACGTGCTCATGATGTAACTATTTCTCTGGGGGAGTAAAATACCAAGTGAGGACCCCAAATATAGTCACAGCACCAAATAACACAGGCCTAGGTGCATGTCAGAGATCAGAGATCAGATAGAGTCCACACAAAATTGAACGACTCGGCATCAACAGGGCAAGAGAAAGGTGATGTCATGACCTAGAGGCAAGTCTGAGGTCATAGGTGCATGTATACACAGAGCCCTTACAGCAAAGATACATGAAGAACAAAACATAGCAGCACAACTTTTGCTTGTACTTGTTCTTGCAGTGACATGTTCTGTGTTGGTTCTGTCAGCAACTAAACATTATTGAAGACCGAGGCCAGATGGTGGTGATGGTTTGCAAACTAGCCTGATTTAATCTTGGCTTCTGGCATTAGGTGCCGAAGCGGGGCCTCCAGGTAGTGAGACCGAACCTCTAGACGTAGGCATCGGTATCGCTAGCGGCGCAGGGGCATACAACACAATTTACGCTCGCGCCAGGCGGACGCGTCTGCGGACCCTTTCCCTCCTCCTCCTCCCAGATCCCCCCCTCCGAGATGCAGAATAGACGTACGAAGGGATAAGGTCCGTTGAATGCTTGGTGGGATGAACTTGTGGCAGAAGGACTGTTAGCAGCAGGATGAAGAGAATAAGATTAAGATTTGAACAGAGACGTAGAGTAAGAGAGATCAGAAAGAACTGTCCAAAGAAGATTCGAAGGAAGGAAGATCGACTCAACAGTCCTACTATCCGCGTTCCCTAAACCCTAATGCATAGGCAAACTCCCCACTAGATCACTCAATGCAGGAGCTGCTGTGGGTTTTGCTGAATTTGCGACGCATCTCTGCGGAGGGATTGGGTAGGACTAGCGGTGTGTTAGCCATTAGTAAGAAGACAAGAGTAGAAAGGCAATGCAAGAGGCAACGCAAGGCAAAAGACTGCCTCGAGGGATTAAACGGCCTCAAACACTTACAAATATCAACACGACAGCACGGAAATACATCAAGCTCTTAACAGCGCTCTGATGAAACGGATCGTGGACAGGGTCCAGGTAATAACATTGTTCGCAGATCCGGGGTTTGTTCCGGGATCCAACACCGCCGCCGACAGGTGGGCAGCCTGTGCAAACAAGTTGAAACTACGGATGTACGAACGGACGGGCGAACGGAGAAAGAAGAGGCCAGGTAAAAAGATCAAAAAGTCAAAAGAAAAAAAAAAGTCAAAGACCACAGGATGAAGACCAAAGAAAAACCCGGGCACTCACATTCCCATATGTCTGAAAAAACATTGTTGGCGTCAACGCACCCACAATGGCCATGACCAGCAACATGCTCGTCACCCCCGCGCTCTTCGCATTGAACTTGACCTCCTTTCATATTTCATCAGCATACCAATTGCTTTGGTGTCCGGGAAGGGCCGGCGAAGCGATGATGTGAATAAAAGCCATAATACGATTGTGCCGAGAAGATTGGAGTAAGAAGAGGGATTGGGAGTATCCGATGGAAGAAGAGGAGGTGGCACTGGTGGAGAGGGCGCCATAGGATTTGGCAGGAGCAGGAGTTGGGAGAGATGCAGCGAGGAGAGAAGTAGCTTCAGTCGGCGGGACCCATGAAGGACTAGCTTGATGACGAAGCGTATCGTCTCTAATTGTTCCATTCGACTTGACATTTACACGTTTATGAGAGACTGTCGCTCTTTCAGCATAACTGGCTCTTGCGGTGTTTCTTCCTGCTCATGCTCGTCGGATGAATCGCCGTGTGGCTTGTCACCGACAGAAACAGCTTTTCTAAAGCCGCGAGCAGCTGGACTAACGCTAATACTGCGGATGCCTCGTCGGATACAAATGCCCGGAGGATGAACACATGAGAATCGGTGTAGGACGAGTAGCTGCGGAAGAGTAGGATGGCCTGCTTGATGACGAGACTGAAGAAGTGAAGTAAGAAGTACCCTGGTAGCAGTGATGTGAAGGTGTGTCCGCAGCTGACCAGGAATCCAAAGAGCCGAGATTTTGGTGCAGGTTGCTCGACGGTGTAGGCGTGGATGATTGGCCACCGTCGTCACTGTTCGAACCGTCTTCAACGTTGGACATTGTCATTGTCGTCTAGTCGGCCAGAGCGAAAAACAATTCAAATGATCGTCGATGTAATTTGTCAACAGCGTTGGATGGGGCGCCGCTTCGGCACCGTATCTACCGGCGCTAATTCTACGTCATCAGACGGTTGCAAGAGGGTTGTGATGTTTTGACGAGTTCTTGGACGAGTTCCGAACTTCTGCTCAAAGCGACCACCATCCAACAATTCTCACATCACAGTTCTGTTTTATTAAGAATCATCTGCTCCGATCAAGGTCAATGCACACAAGAAAATCCAAGTAATGCATGTTTCCGCTCGCTCGCTAACCCAACTACTTTCCTGCGCGGTCTCAAATGGCGGCTGCATTATGGCTTACTCAAAGTGCTTATTACTTCTTCTACCACTCACCAAGACTCACAATAGATCTCTTATCCCGCCATGAAAACACCTAGATTCCGAACAGTTCGTTACCCAGCTCAGTACATATCGCCGATCAGCTGTGTGCACATAGGGCATCATGGTGAGGAGGATGATCCCAAGGTAAGTATATAGGGCCTTGAGGAGCCCTACCATCTCATTCTCTTGTTCCGCCCCACCGCACTTGTTTGACGCTTTAATTCTTCAAATTTTCGCACATACTCATGGCGATGCTTGATGTCATCGGTGAGGTGAGGAATAAGCGTGCTCAGTTTTATCCATCCGAATCCGCTAATTATTTATCCATCTGAGTCCGCTAATTAGTAATCTCCTCCCTTGTGCATAATGAGGCTACTTTCCAGTAGGCACATCTGATGGCACGGTGATTACTAGTATTCGGGAGCCTACTACTTCTAGTACCACAACAATTGTAATTCCAGCTGCCAGGTTTGACCTTTCTGTTGTCCCGACTTGCAAACCAATCTCCCTTGCCTTCCTAGTACTACTATCCCCGCTCAGCCCTCAAGTGCCACCATTAAAGACACACACACGCTTTCCGCAGGGCCCATTGCAGGAGCTGTCGTAGGATCGATACTTGTCCTTTTAGGCATAAGTGTCTTCATCCGTGTGTTTCGCCGACGGCGTGGAAATCGGCATCAACAAATGGAGGCACGCCGTGTATCTCCTTTACAACAAACGGCCCACGCAGACACCGATTTGAATGGCACCATTCTGACTCTGGACATTACACAAGAAAAGGGTCATTATAACCGCGACAGCATCATACCCATACCCAACCCTCCGGCTTGGCAAGCCGAGTCTACACTCTCCCCTTTCGAAATCCCCCAACCAGACCTTCCTCCAACTCCTCCCATTGAGTCACCCCTCACTCCAGTCTCGACTCAGGCCCAGGAAGATGTCAACGTTAAGATGGTAAGAATGGAGGCTACAATCGGCAGAATGGCAGAGCAGATACGGCATCTCGAAACCCAGCTCGATGATATAACAGGGGATGGGGATTCTTATACACCTCCGCCAACGTACATATCTTCGTGAACAATTCATTTCATAAATGATATATGTACTTGGCTACTTGCCGCCACTATGATCTTGCTATGATCTTGTAAAGGTTCCAGTTTTCATTATCAATTTCACCAGAGTCTTGTTTTTGGAAGGAAGTATAGTGTCCAACCTTTAAATATACCGGTGATACCAGATGGTCCTACCAACGGTTAACCTGGGCGGTACATGATCTCCTCACTATTAACTCCAATTTCCAAAAAGGCTATGATCGACTCTATCTGCTATGGATAGAATCGTTGGAGTTTGGGACTTCTTTTTGGCGAGCAACTCCTCTAGGCTCAACCGGGTCCTTGCTAAACTTAAAGTTACCCAATAATTTTCGATGTATCTATTCGTAGAAGTAGCGAGGATTGAGTTTGGATCACTAAACCTGCATCGAGCACTGTAGACCCTCTCAGTGCATGAAAAGATGTTACTTCAAGGGAGTTTGCTACTGATGAGCATGACACGCCAGGATAGAAACCTGCTCTCACCAAACGCGCTGTAGCTCAAGTGACATCATTTAGGTACTCTAAGTACGCCTTGAATTGCACAATTGAAAACAACAAGATTTCAAGGGTACTCACCTGTTAGTGGGAACGATGGGAAGGTGGACCGATTTCCTCTCTGTGGTGATAATACCATGCCGATGTCGATAGTTCCGGCCAGTCACTCTCCGGACCTCATACCATCTCAAACCGATTTCTTCTACTTTATTGAGATGCGCATCAAATGCTATTCGGGTCAAACTACTCTTCTCGGATTGCACAAGGGGGAGGGGCTTGAGGAAGAGATATGCAGAAACGGTACAGGGGAGCATACCTGTAGTCTCCGACACATTGAAAAAGTTGGGTTTGAGCGACTTTTCTTTGCTAACCACAAGTATAAGCACGATGAGATCCCAGCAAAGGAAGATCAACAAGAACGTGTGGGCGACTTCACTCGTCTCGACGCGGTGAATGCGACCATTACGGACTCGACGGGAGTAGGCGGAGCAAGCTAACATCAATCACCTCAACGAGGATTTCCGAAAAAAGTTCTTCTCGGGGAGATGGAGCGTGGTGGTTTGACGACTTGGTCGACGGATTCCAGGAGTGGGGTGTAGGGCCTTCCACTTCCGACACCATTTCCTGCTCCTGCTCGGCTTCGCTGAAGCGGGACCTCCAGATGTTACTTCCACTCCCACTTCCACTTCCGCCTCACGTAGGCGCTGGTATCGCAGGAGCATACAAAACGGCGGGGCGCTAGAACAGCGGAAATGAAGGTCTTCTCCCGGCCGTGTCAGGCATCTACGGACTCTTCCCTACATGCAGATTCGAAGTACGGTGGGATGAGGCCCGTTGGATCCTTGGTGGGATGAATTTGTGGTAGAGGGACTGTGGGCACCAGGATCCAGGATAAGAGTAAGAATAAGAAGTACGTTAGTCGGTGGTAGTCAATGTGACGAGAAGAAACACGAAATAGGGAAATAGAGGGAGAGGAAAAGGGAAAGGGAAAAAAGAGTCAACTCACAATTCTATTGATATCATCCAAATCACAATGCTACCGCCAGATCATTCGAATGGGCGAGCTGTTGCGGGTTTTGCCAAGTTTGCGATGCGTGTGTGCGAAGTGAACCAAAGGCCGATTCGGTAAAACCAGCTGGGAGGGCGGGAGCAACAGGACGACCGACGCAAATGCCTACCGCCGAATGGAGTGTCCGGAGACAGAGCACATGAGAGTTGGCGCTGGATGAGTAGCTGCGGATGCAGTGCTCGAAGGCGAGACCGAGGAAGTAAAGGCTGACTAGGTTTTGGTGCAGGTGTCTCGAAAGTGTAGGCAAGAATGATTGTCCACCGTCGTCACTGTTTGAACTGTTTCAACGGTTGTCGTAGGGCTACATAGTCGGCCAGAGCGAACAAAAATATTGTCGACGTGATTTGTCAAGACCAAGTGTGCCGGCTCGGCACAATATTTACGGGCGCTAGTATATGTCATCACACTGAAAACTAGGGTTTCTTGAATTCGACAGCCCAGAGGGATTGGTTACCAAACTAGAGTTGGATAGAATTTTGTAATTTCAGAAGTCCCCGGGGTTGCGCAGAGGTCATTAGGGGTCTGAAAGACAGCCGCGGCCCATAAACGATAGACAAAGACATGGTCATCTTCATTACTAACTGGCCATCAAGCTGGCCATCCAGATGAACACCGTGCCAGGCACCTACAATCTGTATTGGGAGCAAACTGAGATAATCGTACACTAAGTACTCAAACAAGCTATGTTTTCGCAGACCACGGTTCCTGCCCCTGCAAATTTTAAAGTTCACGAGACAGTTCTAATTTGGTCTTCAATAAACTTCATCCTTAAAGCTTAACCGTCGACCGACTCGTTTCTTACGGATCCAGCGAAGAAGAGGTAAATGACTCGGATGATGTTTTTCTTCCGCGTAACACCTTGAGGTGGTGGTGCGCTGGTCTCGTCACTGGCAACTCCTGTAGATGAGGGTTCAGTGAGAAGCTGTCCCGGGCCATGGTACAGCAAGAGCCGAAATGGTGACAGTGCAATTACGCCTGCATGGGGACGTGGTTTCGCCCAATCGCCCTATTCCTCTAGAGTCTTCTTGTTGGGTAATGCACGATCTATTTTACTGTGTAACGAGGTACTAAGTTGGCCTTTACATTAAGTAGTTTCGACACCTGCTACCATCTCTGTCCCAGCTTTGGGACCACAGTCTGGGCCCTCTATCTCTATCCATCCATCTATCTATCTGCCCAACTTTAAGTTTCAGATATACCAATGATCTCAAACTTATGATCATACCAATCTACCAAAGTACATTGCACTTGATGGCAAGTACATGGTCTGAGCTTTCGGCCCGGGCTCAAAGCAACTGACACCATCTTCGTAAAATTCCCAGTCTGCTTTCTTAGGAACCATCTCGACTCCATGGTCTGATCAATGCATACAAGAAGAATCTACTTAATCCATGCTTCCAGTTATCTGTGCTTTCTCTTGAATGGCGGTTGAACTACAATCTGCGATGTCTTGGAATCGAGTAACCAAAGTGGTTGTTTCTTCCTATACGACTCACACTCACCATGCAACCTTCCTAACATCTCATTACCCACCTACATACATAGTTCATTGATCAATCTCCGTGAAGGCACCGTTAGGTGATGTTGAGGCGATGATGGTCCCTTGAAGATAAGTATATAGTTGAAGTTGAAGAATATTCCAACCCGTGATCCCGTTTTCTTCAAGTTTCGCCCCACCACACTCGCTTGACGCTTTCTTGGATGCTTTAATTCCTGAAATTTTAGCACACACCCAATGGCAAAGGTTGATGTCATACTCCTCAGGTCGCTGAAAGGCTGTGCGTAGTTCAACCCCGCGTGTTTCCTTGCTTGCTAAGCCTTTCATGACCCAGCACGACCAAATCCATCTGGTACAGTATTTACACCGCCAATTAGTTCACTGCTGTCTGCAGAGTCCGAACCTTCAATGTTCGTAGATCTCCCATTCTCATAAAAGTTCTAACAGCTCATTGGCCATACTACTAGTCCTTCAGCCACAACATCTCCAACTTCTACCACGTTTGTCATAGCCCTCCCCGCCTTCAGATTCTTTACAAACTAATTTTTCTTGAAGGTCACTAGCTCAGACTCGTACTACTAGTAGTCCTGTTACCCCCGCCCCACTTGCCACAGCTACCACAGCTACCACAGCTATTACACTGTCTTTATCACCTTCATTGTTTGTAAATCTCTCATTCTCGTAAGGTTCTATTACTAATAGTTCATTGGCCATACTACTAGTTCTTCAGTCACAACAGCTCCAACTACCAGGTTTGTCATATTCACCTTTCTGATTCTTCACAAGCCAACTTTTTCCTTGAAATTCCTTACCTAGTATTACTAGTACTTTTACCCCCGCTCCACCCGGAGCCAGTGCAACAGCCACTACTACTGTCCCACTCACACCACCTTCATTGTTCGTAGATTTTCCATTCCCCAACATGCTCATTATCAAGGCTCTAACATTTTATTATCCATAGACTCAATACTACTAGTTCTTTCCTCATGGCGACAGCTTCAAAATCGCAAACCAATGTCCCTCCCCTCCCTAGTCATACTGTTACCCCCACTCTAGATACCACCAAACATGCACACACGGGCCTTTCCGCAGGGCCCATTGCAGGTATTGTGATAGGCTCAATATTTGTCCTTGCCATAGGCATATTCGTCTTCATCCGCATGTATCGCCGACGACATGAACGTCGGCATCGAAAAATGGAGGCAGGCCGTGTCTCTCCGTTGCAGCAACATAAGACTTCGGGTGCAGATGCCAAATTGAGACTCGCTCCGAATCTAGATCCTGGCAGCATATTAACGCAAGAAAAGGGTCACCATATCAACTTCATACCCATACCCAATCCTCAGGCTCAACCTGGGCCTGAGCCTGCATCCACTTCTGAAACCATTCAACCAGAACCCCCTGCAAATATTTTCAGTGAATCACCCCTCATTCCAGCCTCGACTCAGATCCAGGATAGTAGTGATATGCAAGCTCAGGTGGTAAGAATGGGTGTTACAATTGGGAGAATGGCAGAACATATACGTCATCTCGAAACCCAGCTTGACATAACAGGGGACGGAGATTCCGGTACACCTCCGCCAACATACATATCTTAATTTGCGAACAAAAAATAAGATACCCATATGACCTGCTCACTGTTGTGATATAGGCTCCTGAGGGAAAACAAGCAGCAACGAGTGTATTCCGGTTGTCCTCTCCGTGATGGTCAGAAGAGAGAGACAAACGGATGCAGAATGCATCCGCTGACTACAGCTTTATACCTACGTTAGATTACGAGCTTGTAACAACAAATCCTAATCCAACACTCACTACCCATGTCAGTCCTGGTATAAGTACCATTGAGCACACAGCTGTTCCCAAGCCCCAAGCCTTACATGTACATGGTGCTAAGTGTATTTACTCAGGCTTCAATCAGGCTTAGAAGTTAGTACCCTTTGTCAAAACAAAGTACACGGCTGTGGTACCATTTGCACCATATCCACGGACGATAATACTACATCATCTCATGATGGAAATCATTTGTTACTTGATATTGCACTTGAGATGATAGGATTTAAGTCATCTGAATTGCGCAGAGGTCACTAGGGGTCAAAAAGACCAATAAACAACACAAGGTCGCCTTAACTGCCAGATAAGCAACACCCCAGGGCATCCAAAATGAGTATCAATCACCTACTACTTGAGTGCAATGTTTATTGGGGCAAATGGGGAAGACTGTACACCGCCCAACTTTCAGTTATACCAATCGAACCCATGATTAACCTACCAATGTACATGATCCCAGTTGTCAGCTCAAAGCAACTGCCATCCCATAAAGCAAACAATGTGATGCCATCTTTGGCAGTGTTTGCAAGATTTCCAGTTTGCTTTGAGCTTATTTCATTAGGAATCATCTCAGCTCCATTCGAGTCCACTGCGATGGTCTCCACACAGGGACAAAAATCTAACACTTTTTCCACTCCCACAATCCAGCTAGTTATTTAAGCCAAGATTTATGCTTTAACTCTTGGTATTGCCAGCAATCGAGCACACAAAGCGCTTCAAATATCTTTTTCAACCCCCAACCTTTTCTAACATCTAGTTACCCAACTACATCAAATTTGTGGAGGCAGGTTTGCTATCGAAGTGATGATGGTCACAAGATAAGTATATAGTTGAAGGACACCCCGATGATCCCACTCTCTCTGGCAGTTTTCGCCCCACCACGTTTGTTTGACACTTTAATTCTTGAAAATTTTAGCACATGCCAGCCCTATGGCGAAGCTTGATGTCAATGGGGCAATGAATACTGGCTGTACTCAGTGGTCTGTCCATGCTGCGCCAGTTCTAGGCTCAGCGCAAGGTCATCCTCCGTCTCATACAGCTACCACCGCAGAGTCAACAGAATTTTCACATGCACCAGCTCTCACGGCTCGGACTGTGACAATTATTGAGCCACTGTCTATATTACCTCAGTCAACTTTGTTCTAGATCTCCCACTTTCATTAAAGATCCAACAGTTAATTATACATATTACTAGTCTTTCCAGTATGTCAATTGCAACAACAGCCTCTCCAGCTGCCAGGTTTGTCAAACCTACCTTTCCAATTCAACTTCGCAAACCAACTTTCCTTCCCCACCTACTAGCACTGTTACACCCCCACCCTTTGGGCAACATGCTACTACTAATCCACTTACACCATCTACATCCACTTCAATGTTTGCGTCCCTCATTCTCATAAAGGTCCTAACAGTTCATGGCCCATACTATGATACTACTGTATAATTATGACCATAAGTTCACATAACGCATGACGGGCACCCCTGAACTAGGCCAATTTTAATTCGTAACACATAACAGCCCCCCTTGAACTACTTGAATTCCAAAAAAATCATAAAACATAACAATTTTTTTGGCCGGCCACGCCGGAATGAACTGAACTTAGTAATTCACAACGCATCATTTTCCGGCCTGAACATGTGATATTTGAACTTAGGGCATAACGCGTAACACCTCATGAGCTTATGGTCGTAATTATACAGTACTAGTCCTTCCAAGTCAATTACAATAGCTCCAACCACAAGGTTTGTCAAACCTGGCTTTCTGATTCTTCCACGTGGCAAACCAATCTCCCTCCCCAGCTTAGCAGTGCTGTTACCCCCGCTCCAAATACCACTGGCAAGCACACACGCACTCTTTCCGCAGGCCTATTGCAGGGGCTGTTGTGGGATCAGTGTTGGCCCTTGCCTTAACCATAGGCATCTGCATCTGTATGTATCGCCGACGACATGAACGTCGGTGTCGAGAAATGGAGGCATGCCGTGTCTCTCCTTTGCAGCAAGATAAATTGCCCAGTGCAGACACTGACTTAAACCTCGCTCTGAATCTGGATCCCAGTGGCATAACTCAAGAAAAGGTCCACCATACTAGCATCATACACATACCCAATCCGCAGGCTCAACCTCAATCCGAGCTTACATCCACTTCTGAAATGCCCTGGCAGCCAGAACTTCCTCCTAGTTTTTCTAGTGAACCTCACCTGATTCCAACCTCGACTCAGATCCAGGAAGATAGGGTTAACCAGGATGATATGCAAACTCAGGTAGTAAGAATGGGAGCTACAATCAGCAGGATGGCAGAGCATATACGCCATCTTGAATCCCAGCTTGATATCACAGGGGACGTACACTTAGATACACCTCCACCAACATATGGATCCTCGTGAATCAAGAGTCAAATATATTCATAACTTTCCATCCCGTTTAATTATCATGATCTTGCAGGGGCTCCAATTTTCATTATCAATTTTACAGGAGTCTTCGTGTTTATTAAAAGTAACTTGTTAGAAGGATAAATAGACTCGGAGTGGACCTTCGTATACGTCAGTGGTCCTAATCTACCAACGATCAGAGTACGTGATCCGAGTTTTGCTCGCAGCGACCACCACTGTCCAACAAAGTCAAAACAACGGGACACTATCTTCGCAAGTCAAAGTTCATTAGAAATCATCTCACCTCCATTGCGAGGGTGGTCCAATCATTGATCAATGTATAGGAGAAGAAAAATCTAATGCATGTTTCCACTTGCTCGCCCAAGACGTCAACCCAACTACTCGTTTACGCTCTTAGATCATAGATGGCGGTGGTACGGCAATAAATCACGCACAAAAAATCTTTGTTTCTCACCACTCACACATGACTCGACGTCGATCCAACCATAAAAACATCTATCATTCTTATGCAACGTTCCCTGACTTGTTCAAAGTTGTTCCTAACAGCTCGTTACCCAACTACATAGTTCACCAATCAATCGCTGTCACACAGACAGGTGAGATGATGGTCCCAAGGTAAGTCTATAAAAGGACACCCCAGTATGATCCCTTTCTCTTGTTTGGCTCGTCATTTCTTGAAAATTTTAGCCCACACCCATGGCTAAGCCCTTTCCACCTGGTCCACCTTCTGCCAGTGGCATCCTTAGTTCTGTTATCACAGTGCCAACGGAAGGTCCAACTGCGACAGCTCTTGCCACGGCTACTTCTGGGGTCCCTAGACAGCTTACTCAGACACACTCATCGTTCGTATATTTTCCTTTATCATAAAAGTTCTACTACTAAAGAGTTCATTGTCGCTTTCCTAGTTCTTTTGTCACAACAGCTCCAAGTACTAGGTTTGTCAAACCCACCTTTCTGATACTTCGCAAATCAACGTATATTTTTTCTCTACCTACTAGTACTGTTACACCCAAACATGCACACACGAGCTTTTCCGCAGGGTCCATTGCAGGAGCTGTGATAGGATCAATGTTTGTCCTTGTCATTGGCATAGGTATTTTCATCCATGTGTATCGCCGACGACGTGTACATCGGCATCGACTAGTGGAGAGAGGCCGAGTCTCTTCTTTACAACGATGTAGAACCCCAGGCGCGGCGGATACCAACTTGAACCTCGCTCTGAACCTGAATCCCAGTGGAGAAAAGGGCCACCATAACCATCAGGCTCAGGCTCAGGCCGAGCCTACGTCCACTTCCGAAATCCCCCTACCCGAATCATGGCAAAATTTTTCCAACGAGTCACCCCTCACCGCAAATTCGACTCAGATCATGGAAGATATCAGCCTAGATGCTATGCAAGTTAAGGTGGTAACGATGGAGGCTACAATTGGGAGGATGTCGGAATATATACATCATCTCGAAGCTCAGCTTGCTTTGACAGGGGATGGACATACGGATGCACTTCCGCCAACATATGTATCTTCATGATCATGAATCACGAATAAAATATATGTACCTTCCGCCACGTTTGACTATGATCTTTCAACGGTTCTAATTCAACTGTTATCTCTTTATGTACATGTCTCGTTGGCGGAAGGTGTCATGGTACTTATGGGCACCACCCCAAGACCGGGAGTACCAATTTTAAAAACGGTCCAAAGCCTAAATGAAGAGAGGGGTTGTGATAGAGTGCAAGGACAAACCCGGCGGGCGGCGGAGGCAGCGAAGTTGGACATTCTGATCCGGTATGTCCACTGAGCTATTTGCCTCTGGCATGATCTTGCAGCCGCTGATGAGGTGAAAGTTGACGAGGAAAGGTACACAACTGGCAAAGAGCTTCATCTGTGGTAAGCGGGCGCCGATCTTACAAGGTCTAATTGCCTAAATTCGGCAATCAACCAAGTACCGATCTTTCCTTATAAACTGATACTTCGCTCGG
Source organism: Rhodocollybia butyracea (assembly GCA_015501585.1). Lineage (NCBI taxonomy): Eukaryota > Fungi > Basidiomycota > Agaricomycetes > Agaricales > Omphalotaceae > Rhodocollybia > Rhodocollybia butyracea. The sequence continues at coordinate 10,220 of JADNRY010000439.1, read as the reverse complement.
ATACTTCGCTCAGATATGATAGTAAAATCAATTAGAGTTGCTACATAGGAATCCAGAACTCATACTAGAGTTATCTATCAGCTTGATCGAGGCGACTGTCAAAAGTGTGAGGTTCACTGTCAACGAGAAAATTATTGTTATTGCCATGTAATGTAAACCGAGGTCCGGGCGAAGTTGGGTAGCAAAAAATAAAACCCTCGAAGAACATAGAAATGTCTATGCTCTATTCTGGTAGCGGTGGGGTTATCGAATGGTGAGCGGCGGAAAAATAAGGAGAGGTATTATTTACTATCTCCTGAGCCTCAATGGCCAACTGACGACTCGAGTGATATACCACATTTACTTCCCTCATGACCTTCCCTCATGACCAGTTATTCAAGCACTTAGGACTATGATAGAGACCTGCAGCACTCTCGCAAGGAGTCAGCTATAGTCGGAATGCTTTTTCGCGCCCTAACTATACAAATGATTAATCTAAGTTATGAAAAAATGCAAAGAAGAAAGAGAACGAACCTTCTGGTCGCGCGATCCACCCCCAATGAGGCCCGAGTGTGTTGTTCACAGCTGAGTCTCAAGGAATCAACACCGATTCTGACGCGCTGAGCCCCGATTACAGAAAAGCGGTAGCCAGAGACCACAGGGGCAACGGGTAAGTTAAGTTATGTAGATTCAGAGAGGCATAAGAAATGCTGAGAGACTAAAGAAAGGTTTATTCTTGGGTTTATCAATGGGCTCTGTGAGGATTATTGATATCAAACTCGAAGATCATTTGAATCCTTTGAAGCGTATCTAAAGGTAGTGGCGTATTGGATACGGATATTCGATGTAGAACATAAACCATCTTCCTTTTTTTTTTTTACGCATCACACTCCTAGCACAGGTAGGGCGTCCCAGCGGGGAAATATCGACGAGAACATATGCGCGACTTCACCCCCCTTGTCCGGGAAAGACCACGTGGAGAATGCGACCATCGCAGGGATTTCTAGACTTGGAGAAGCCGATTTCCATGTTAAAAGGTAAGGGAAGAAGGAATGGAGGGAAGAAAGAACGAAGGGAAGAAGGAATGGAGGGCGGAAGGAAAGAAGGAAGTCGGAGATACGAGGTCAGTACCATTTCAAAACAAGGAGAGGTAATGAAGAAGGCCCACCTCAACGCAATATTCCCGTTCATAAACTCCGTCGTATTCAGAACCAGCGCTAACAACCTAACACCCAAAAACTTTTTGATCCAGCCCCGAGTCGCCTAAGACATCGATCACATCAACGAGGATTTCTGAAAAACCGAAAAGCAAAAACACGTCAGGTCGCATCAGCTCAAAGCGTTGGTCAAAAAAAAAAAAAGAAAAACAAACGTACCAGCGATAATATACAACGTCGTACACCCCGAAAGCACACTCGCACTTGTAAACCACCTCCAACTAGGTGCATTATGCCCTCCATGTATCCCTCCACCACGCTCCTCACTAACACTAGCACCCCTCACCCTCGCCGGACTCTGCCCATACCCATGATGCTGCGGTATATTCTGGTTCCGCAGCGAAGGAACAGTCGCCACCGCAACGGCACGCGTAAAGTCATGCCACGTCATCGCTTATCGTCTTGGGGAGCTGGAGCGCGGTGTTTTTAACGAATTAGTCGATGGATTCCACGAGTGGGTTGTCTGGCCTTCCACTTCCGGTCCCTCCACTTCCACCTCCTACTGCCGCTCCACCTCCGGCTCCTGTGAAGACGTTGCTTACAGCATTATGAGCGGAAACGGGGCCGCCAGATGGTGGGACGCCTCCCCTCCATCTCCAGACGTACGCAGCGGTATGACAAGCGGAGCAGGAGCATGCAAAACGACGCGGTGCTGGAAGAGCGGAGACAAAGGCCTCCTCACGCTAGCGCCAGGCGTTTGCGGACTCTTTCCTCTTCCCAAAAGCGGATTCGAAGTACGGCGGGATAAGGTTCGTTGGATGCTTGGTGGAATGAATTTGTCGTAGAGGGACCGTTAGGATCATAGATTTAGCATAAAATTTTCGTTAGTCTTAGTCAGGGCGACGAGAAAAACAGAAAAACACGAGATACCAGAACACGAGATAGAGAAATAGGGGGGGGACAATTTGAGAAGGAAGAAGATCAACTCACCATTCTATTCCTATAATTCAAATCCCTATGGATAGGCAAATTACACACCGAATCATTCGAATGAAGGAGCTGCTGTAGGTTTTGCCAAATTTGAGGAGCGTGTGCGCGGAGGGAGAACTAGAGGCTGAGAAGCAACGTGCAAAATCAGTAAAGAGGCCAGACGAGAGGAATACCGCCTCAAAGACTCACAAAGATCAACACGGCCGCACAGAAATACATCAAAATCTTGACCGTGCTCTTCAGCCTCGCTAAATGCCTTCTCGTCTCTGAAGCTTTGAAAATTGGAAGCTTTGAGTGCTGCGCGGTGGAACTGACGCTAGCACTACGAAGGCTTCGCCGATTAGAGTAGCCGGACGAAGAGCGCACGAAATTAGTGCTGGATGAGGAGCTGCGCCAGAGTAGGATGCAGTGCGCGACGAGGGGCCACACAAGGACATATATGTAGCACTCGACGGCGAGACCGAGGAACGAAGTAGTGCTTGAAGGCGAGACCGAGCTCGAGGAATGAAGCCCAGTCAAAAGTCCGGATGGGCAGACCGGATCAGAGCGTGTAAAAACAAAAACATTGGCACGATCCGCTCTGGTCCGAAAAATTGTACACTTGGTTGAAGTCAAGATGCTCAGAGCTGCTCAGATCGTGTTGTAGTGGTTCTCACAAATTTAAGTCGCTACAGACAGATGTAATTCAAACAAATTTAGTCCTCAAATCTGCTCAGATCGGACTGGAGTGTTTGTGAGTTACTGCCATATATGGCATACAATTTCTCCTGCTACTGCCCGCTACGATACACGATACGATACACAATAGATGTTATAATACAGTACAATAGTTTAAAAAAACTTCCTTCGCCGTATTCTATCGTTTCCTCTCGTGTTCTTCTACAGTAGAAACCAATTAGACCAACGCGCTAAGTGAGGAATGAAAAAAACTTACTGCTTTCTTACGGCCACCCTCCCTTTTACGACTTGCAGCAAACAGCACCGAGGACATTCTGATGAGTCTTGAAGTTGTTCTCCGCACTGACACACATTCTAGCTCACACGACGACGCATATATCTCTGTTCTGACGCATAGAAATCTGTTTGAAGCATGAGGCGAGCGAAGAAAAAGGAATAGATACAAGAACGTACCTTGTATTAGTTGGATCGGCAGTGGATGTCTTGTTGATCTCCTTCATTAATCATTTGTCAGTACTAGTGGTATGGATGCCCGATGACCATAACAGCTAGGGACGGTACAGCGATGGAAAAATTGGAAAGCAAGGACAGTCGAGTAGTTATAAATTGATAATATTTGGCTGCAAGAAGATGAACGCGACGAGATGTTCGTTGGAATGATAGACCGCGAAGACAAGCTGGTTGGACGATGCCAGGCGATTGCAACGACGGGTGAGCCAGAGATGACGCGACATGGAGCAAGTGAGATGCGAGAATGCATTGGTTGGAGCAAGAGATGATTCAGAAGCGACGATGCAGGGCTAGAATGAGAGTAACAACGTGTTATCTGGCAATGTCAATGATGCGTTGGAGGAATAGAAAAGTAGAAAAGACATACCTGGTCATTATAGTCCTCTCAATACTCTTTTAACTTTGCAATATCTCCAGCGATTACAGTAACTTGTTATTTCATGAAAAAGCTGTTGACATTGGCAGTGGTAATACAAGTGGTAGTGGTGGTGGTACAAGAGAGAGGGAGTAAACCAGACTGCGGCGACACGTCGACACGCGCAATGACTTTCCCCAACTTCGTCGGACGCGCCTTGACTTGCCCCAATTTTTTGATTTTCCAAACTCCCCAACTTTTGTTAAGTCACGAATCGAACTGTTGGTTCTCGTTTGTTCTGGCTGTTACGTACATATTTGGCTGGTACTAACGTCGGTAGTCGGGCACAGTCAAGGAAGAGTCAGGCAAGATGCAGTTCTCGTCAGATTGAACGGACGAAAAAGTTGGTTTGATCCGTTCCGGTCCGTTTTCACCATCCGGACTTTTGACTGGGAATGAAGTAAGAAGTGCCCTGGTGGTGATGCCGGTGATGTGCAGATGTGTGACAAGCCGAGATTCGGTGCAGGTGGCTCGACGGCGTAGGCGTGGAAGGCGTGGAAGATGTCCACCGTTGAAGACGTAATCTGTCAGAACAAAGTATGCCGCTTCGGCACCATATCTATCGGCGCTAATCACGTCATCACATGCACGTTTGGTTGTTCCGAGTTTCAGTTGTTGAAGTTCTGCTCAAAGCAACCACCACCTGGCCACAGCCAAATAACGGAATATCATCTTTGCAACCAGTTTGAAGTTTCCATAAAAATCATCGTGAAGGTGGTCCAAACAATGCAAAATCAAGGCATCCAGGGCGATCTTTCCACTCGTTCGTTCAAGACATCAACCTAAACCGCTTATTAACGCTCCTTAACGCTTGCAGATGACGGCCGTACTGTGGTAAATCAAGTGGTTGCTTCTCCTTTTATCCTTTCGCCACTCACCTAGCTCTAAAGTAGACCCCATCATGGAAACATCCAGAAAATGTCAACACTTATGTAGGCAAGTTTCCCAACAGCTCGTTACCCGGCTGCGCAGTTCATCGGTCAATTGTTGTCACGGGCGGGTGATATTGAGGATGATGGTCCCAAGGTACTTCCCCCGCCGGAGTATATAGAAGGATGCTAACCCAATGAATGCTCTTCAAGTTTTGCCCCATCACACCTGGTTGACACTGTAATTCTCGAACTTTTAGCCCACACCCCGCAGTGGCGAACCTTGTTATCAATCTTGTGGTGGTGACTGGCCATTCCCATCTCGGTGAGACTGCGTTTTCTTCGCGTGATCCTCCTTCCGGCTCAATCTCTACATCCAACTCAACGTTTTTTGTTTTCAAGGTTTTTCCCCAGATTATGATCTAAAAGAGGTCGCTCTTAGTTGGATATAAAAGTTCTAACAGTTCATTGTCCATACTGGTTTAGCCTACTAATCCTTCCAGCAATTCAGTCCCTACAGTTTCAACTACCAGGTTTGTCACGCCCACCTTTCCAATGCTTAGCAAAACAATTTTCCTTCCGGACGTAGTGGTAGTGCTATTACACGCCTTCCGTATAATCCACATATGGTCCCACATACCAAGGCAATCCGTAATCTACCTAGACTGTCTGTATCACCTGCAATGTTCGTAGATTCGCATTGTGATCAAAGCTCTAACAGTTAATTGTCCATATTGCTAGTTCTTCCAAGTCATTGTCAAAAACATCCCCAAACTCTCTAAACTCTCCAAACTCCCTGGACTCTCCAAACTCCCCGAACTCTCACACTTCCCTGACTACCAGGTTTGTCAAACCCACATTTTTGATCCTCCACAAACCAATTTTCCCTTCTTACCTAGGAGTTTTACTACCAGTATTCGTGCCACCCATTCATTTTCGACGACTACTGATACTATTCCACGCTCCACAACTACTGATGCTATTCCAATTTCCACAACTACTGATGCTATTCCATGCTCACTCAAGCCACCTATATTACCATCACTGTTTGTAGAGCTCCTATTCTCATAAAAGTACTAACAGTTCATTGTTCAAACTACTACTAGTCCTTTCCCCAGCACAACAGCTCTAATCCCCAACACAACAGCTCCAATCCCCACAACCTCCGATCCAATCTCCAGCACAACCTCTGCAATCTCCAGCACAACAGCTCCAACCCCCAGGTTTGTCAAAACCCTTCTTTCTTTTCTTTCAAGTTACAAACTAACCCTCCCTTATCTAGTGCTGTTACTGCTACTTCTGTTTCAGATATCACTAAACACGCACGTGGCACTCTTTCTGCAGGGCCTATTGCAGGAGTGGTGATAGGATCGATATTGGCCCTTGCTGTAGGAATATGCATATTCAGCCATATATATCGCCGACAACGTGGACGTTGGCATCAAGGAGAGGAGGAAGGCCGTGTCTCTCCTTTACAATACAAAGCCCCCGTTGATGCCGACTTGAACACTGTTCTGGTTGTGGATCCCGGTGGCATAAAACTTGAACAAAAGGGCCACCAGATCGGCTTTATTCCTGCATCTGAGCCTATACCCACTTCCCAATTCCCCCAAGCAGAACCTCCTCCAACTCATCCCAGTGAGCCAAACCTTATTGCATCCTCGACTCAGAGAGTCCAGGAAAACATTGTCAACCAGGATGGTGGCGGTATGCGAGCTCAGGTGGTAAGAATGCAGGTTACAATCAGCAGTATTGTAGAGCAGATACAACACCTCGAAACCCAGCTTGACGCAACAGGGGACGTGAATTCAGCTACACCTCCGCCAACGTACATATCTTCGTGAATCAAGAATAATATATACCTTTTTGCCACAGTTTGCTATGATCTCGTAAAGGTTCGTTCCAATTTTCATTACCATTCCCTGCACTATCGTAAAATCAAGCAAGGGTTCCTGCGATTTTTTCAGTCTGAAATTACTAACATGATGCATGCAGGATCCATGTATGTACTCACTCATGATAAGACTATACCGTAATGATCTGCGCTAGGGGTACAAAATAATTTACTTCAAGCTTAAGTGCTGGGAGCGAATTGGGAGATAGCAGATAGCATACTATAGGCACACTGCCCAAATTTCAGACATAGCAGTGATGCCAAGGTAGCGATCCTACCAACAGGCTTACCAAAGTACGCGATCCGAGCTCAAAACAACGGGACACCATCTTTGCAAAGCAAAATTCGCTAGCTCTAACAAGTTTCAGTGCAAATCATCTCAATTCCTTTGCAAAGGTGGTCCGATGAATGCATACATTCCTACTTGTCTGCTTCAGGCAGCGCCAACCCAACTTGTTTGTGATTTCTCAAATTGGTGGCTCCCACTGCAATAAATTGAGTGCCCAAAGTGCTGCTGCAGAAAGAGATCTTAAATCTATTGTGCTTCAAGGTTCTTCTTCTACACCTCACACCAAAGTTACACACATAGTATGATCCAAATAGATCCCGCCATGAACTTGAATACTTCTACTAGGAACAGCAATGCGGCAATACACAATAAGGGTGCAACCTTTTCTAGCTCCAACTACAATAATGACAGTTCACCGATCAGTTGTGCGCACCGTCCCAAGATATATAAAAGGAAACTTCAGCGTGATCTTACAACTCTCTTGATTCGTCCCACCACATTTTTTCACCGCTTAAATTCTTGGAATTTCAGTGTAGCCCCATGGCTAACCATGATGTCAATGGATTCCTTCTTTCCGTTATCACAACGTCGGGAAGTCAAAGTGTGACAGCACTTACCACAGCTACTATTCCAGTTCTTTTAATGTTCGTAGAATATATCTCCTATTCTCCCAAAATTTCAACAGCTCAACCTACTAATAGTTCAGCAACTTCATTCCCAACAGCCCCAACATCTACTAGGTTTGTTAAGCCCATATTTTCAGTATTCTTCGCAAATAAACTCAAACTTTCCTCTGTGCCCAGCGCCACCGCCCCCACTCCAGATTCCACCAAACATATTGAAACTATTGCAGGGGCTGTGATTGGATCATTGTTTGTCTTTACCGTAGGCATATGCACTTTCATGGTTATGTATCACCAACGATGTAAGCGTCGGCACCAACAAATGGAGGCGCTGGCACTAGGGCATGTCACTCCTTTACAACAAAATCAGACACCGGGTCCAGATGCCGACTGGATGAATATGGATCCCAGTGGCATAGCAAATGAACAGGGCCACCATAACATCATACCCATGCCAAAACCTCGGCCTGAGCCCAAGTCTACATCCACTTCTGAAATCCCCCAATCATATATATTTAGTGGGTCATACCTCACCCAGAACCTGGTCCAGAAAGTTAACCAGGATGAGATGCAGGCTCAGGTAGTAGGAATACAGGCTACCACCAGCAGGATGCCAGAGCATATACGTCGTCTTGAATCCCAGCTTGCCTTGACAGGGGATGTGCATTCGGATAGATCTCCCCCAACATATGTATCCCGGGAAGATATCAACCAGGATGATATGCAAGCCCAGGGGGTAGGCCTGAGAACAGATGTTACTATTGGGAGGATGGCAGAGCATATATGTATTCTCGAAACCCAGCTGGCCTTGACAGGGGATGGACACTCAGATAGACCTACACCAACATATGTATCTTCATGAATCAAGAATAAGACATAAGTATGGACTCCCCCAGTCCCTCCCAGTGCACTCCACTCAAACTTGTATATTTTTTACATCCTTATCATTTGACCATCATTGATTATCCCCTCTATGGGTATGAGGCTGGAGACAATAGTGAGTTAAAGATTATCCAGATCATTACAGTCAGCAAACATGAGTCGGACAAACGAACGGACGAACGAACGAAAGTACAGGGCGGAAAAGAAAAAGTGAATATTGAAAACGAAAGAATGAATAAAATCAAGAGAAAGTAAGTATAATACGTATATATCAACAAAAATATCGTACCGGGATCGCTTGGCATAGGGACGGAGATTCCAATGGCACTCAATCACAACCGCCGCGGTGCATGCACATGTATATATTGTGGAGTCATTTTTGACTCTCTTACGTGCACCCAGCACGCACTACCCAAGACCACGCGTGGGCTGCATGGTAAAATGTATGCACTGCGAGAAATCAGGACGTGATTCCAAAATGAGCGCGTAAACGAACGCTCAACTTTCTGTCTGTCATTGGTCCAGATTTTCGTAGTCTTACTACTACCCTCTTCGATGAGTCTATAATCGCTAGTCTGGATACTCCGGTTATTACATGAAATGGGACATGTAAGTCTACGAGCAGTCTTTGATTTGCCAAGCCTCGTGGGTATCGTGCGGCGCCTGCACATACATATAGTTTTCCAATGCTGTCATTAATCTTTCTGAATAGGACAGCATTTTCGCTGTCACAGGTGTTAGTGTTAGTATTTATTGATGATACAGGCTTGCTTTGCTCCCTCAACGTTCGACCAGACTGGAAAACTTCGGTAAGTTTTAGTTAACATAAGCTTGCTACGAAACTCACGCATTGTAAAACTGTCAGACAACCATGCGACTCATCCGAACTACTAGCACAGGCCCGGAGCTCGTTTACTTCGCAAATGAGCAGCAGCTACCAGCATATGCGATACTCTCGCACGTATGGGGGGAAGAAGAGGTGACATTCCAACATATGCAGGATCCATCCAGCGCAAAGGACATGAAAGGGTGGACGAAAATTGTGCGATCATGCGAACTGGCATGCAGTGATGGTTGGCAGTACATCTGGATCGACACCTGCTGCATCGATAAATCCAGCAGTTCCGAGCTCACGGAGGCCATCAACTCGATGTACCGATACTACGGTGAAGCGATGGTTTGCTACGCCTACCTGGCGGATATGCAAGGCCCCGCGAATAGCTCGTGTGATCCGGATCTCGAATATAACGCATCCATACGCTTTAACTTCGCCGACACCTTCCGCCAATGCAAATGGTTTACGAGGGGATGGACATTGCAGGAGTTGATAGCGCCAACAACAGTTGTCTTCTTCGGGAAAGACTGGGAGAAGATTGGAACGAAGGCGAGTCGGCAAGGGATTATCACAGAGATTACTGGGATCCCATCGGCGGTTCTGTTGAACAACAATTTAAGCGAGACCAGTATTGCGTGCAGGATGTCCTGGGCCGCCAGAAGGGAGACAACACGCTTAGAAGACAGGGCGTACTCACTGTTGGGTATTTTTGGCGTTTTTATGTCGCCGATCTACGGCAAAGGAGAACATGCCTTCACCAGGCTACAGGAGGAGATTTTGAAGGTGTCTGATGATCACACAATCTTCGCTTGGGAGCCCCAAAGAATGCCTCCCCTTGGTATGGAGGAGATTGGATTATTCGCCACCAGTCCAGATGATTTTGGAAGAAGTGGCGAGTATGAGCGATCTGACCGTCCCAACAGCCAACGGCCATACTCAATGACCAATATGGGCTTACTGATCCATCTCTCTCTCATACCCATCCGCTATGGTCCTCACGCCCCGGTCAATAGAGACTTTCGGGCTCTTCTGAATTGTTGTCGGCGAGGTACTTCGAGGCATGTGGCCATTGAGGTGAGGAGGTCCAAGGGGTTGGATG